>JAQQXO010000276.1:0-40380 GCA_029852735.1 Persea americana
TAGTAGGCCAGAGGCCTATCTCGAAATTCGTCGGCGAATATGTCGAGCAGGGCTCGATTCCGCCATCGCTCCTTGCAGTATGTGTTGTATGTCCAGTGTACGGCGCCACTCGCCTGAGGCCATCCTCAAGATAATATGGGACAGGCCAAGGATTGCACGGTGTTATGATCACAGGATCTGGAGCAGCAAAGGTGGTGGCAGGTTCCGTAGGCGGGGATTCGGAGGAAGGTAGAGAGGTCGGCACGAGGGACATGGATTGCGGCAAGTCGCGAAGGCGACGTCGCGCGAGGAGAGCGGCAAGTCGAGGAGAGAGCGCCAGCTGAGTCGTTGTCTATCTACATACATGGCGCCCGGGCAGAAAGTCGGTCGTCGTCGAAATTCTGCAGAGCCGCATCTCGAGATCGACACAAGTGGAGTCATCGTCTGAACCTTACGCTTCGGCATGTTGGCATAGTCAACAGCAATGTCGTCGCTTGCGCGTCCCGAAAGCTCACAAGATGGAGAGTCGCGGCGGCAAGCGCAATAGGAATGGTGATGGCAACGTTGTCGAGAGCCGGACGACCTGTTGCAAGAGCAAGAACGAGACACATATCCAACTGTTGCAGAACTGCAGACGAGATGCGACAGCCTCCTCGCCGAATTGCAAGATTTCAGCGATCGTATCAAGGAATTGAGACGAGGGAGTCCGATTGAGATCAGAACTCTACGCAGCAATGTACAAGCCGAAGCGCGAAGCTTGACAAGATTAGTGTCACGCGACACTGCCAACCAGTCTTCGAAAGATCTCGTCGAGACGCTTGCGAAGCTACAGTCTCGAATGATGATTATGAGCAGTCCGAAGATGACGGCATGGCAGCGCAGGATCGCCTCAACCATGTTCTGCGTTCGTCGAATGTGCCGTTCTACGAGACTTTGTGGGCAACCGCGAAGAGCAACAAGCGTGTGATAGCATTCCAAAAGCGATTCTACTGGGAGCAACCACCGGCGAAGAAAGCGAAAGGCGTCAGGCCCTCGATCCGGAAGAAGAGTGCTCTAGTCGACGTTGTCGCAGATGCTGGCGCTCTATGGGTCAAGGTCTCGACAGTCTCAGAAAATAGATTGCTTTTCGAGCTCGCGAGACAAGGCTGGGAAGCCGAGTCGAGCGGAGACGATCCAAGTGACCACGAACCAGAATCCGGTGCAGACGGCGATCGCAACGGGAATCAGTAGGTCGACAACAGTCAGTAGAAGCTTGACTGATGCAAAGTAGCAAGAGTGCTTTCGGACACGATCTTGACTCTGACGATTCCGACGATGGGAGGATACCGCTTGTCAGAACGGCCGATGACCTCGTCAAGGCCAGAAATGTCGTCCGAGTGCGCTATGCACGTCCGCAGGTCTTATTTGTGCTCCCGAAAGTTAGACGAGGTCGCGAAGCGCACATTGACAACATTCTCAAACGTATCGAGGCTACCGGCGCGACAATCATGACTGCGGACATGCTGCCTCCAACGACATCGCTCGCCGAAGCAATGCCGCTGATGCTGGGTGACCATTGCGCTGGACTAACGCCTACTCTGAACATTGACTGCACCATTCTCCTCGCTCTTGTCTCGGACCTCAGTCATGACCATGTCGAGCGCGCTGAATGGTTCCACAAAGCTACACTGCATCAGATCGACTCCGAGGAGCGCGAGTGTCTGCTGCCAAGCATACTTTATCCCGCTGTCGCAGGTAGAGCGCTCGTCTGTACTGAGGAGGCCGCCACTCGAATGCACGAAATCGTTGCAACGATCGGCACGGAGACAGAAAGAATGAGGACGGCATTGCTCTTCGGCGAAGGGCAGCACCCAGGAACGCTTAGAACTAATGGGGAGTCTGAAAGCGAATCGTCATTACTAGCACGATGGAAGGCAAGCTCGTCATACGACACGCCATCGTCCTTGCGATTACCGGTGCGGATCGTCTTGGCGGAAGACGTCTCGGCCCCCACGAGACTGCCAGTATGCGCCGCACAAGTCCGAAGCGTCTTGACCGCGATCAACCAAAGCGTCTTCATGTACGGCTGGCGCGTGGGATTGACGACCGTAACCTCGAATCGCACGGTTTTGAAAGCCATTGAGAACGCCATCGACGAAGCGCTCAACAAGGCTGGAGATGATGGACATGACTTTGACGGGCCGAAGATATGGCTTGTCGGGACCGCTAGGAGCTTGATCGGGAAAGAGAAGACACGGAAACAATGAGTGCGAAAGAGCGAGGCCTTGTGGTCGCTTTGTGTGCAGAAGACGGCAGAGAATCAGCGGACAGGCGACTTCAACAAAGAACGCAAGTCGCGGTGGCAGCAATCTTGCGCTCTTACATTGGCGGCTGGCTAGGCAAGCTCCTTGTAGCGGGACAAGGTCGTCCTGCTGCCTGCCAAGGATTGATTGTTTGGCCCTGACTACATCCTTCACCAAAAGTGGCATACTCGTCTTCACATCTCTTGCGTTGTTCTTTTGTTGTTCTCCTCCTGTGCATTCATCGTCCACCTCTCATGCACGACTTCCTGCGCACCCTCGCATCGACGTCGATATTCCCTTGTGCTTGTGCATTCGTGAAATGACCAACTGTTCATGATCCAACTTTCGCAATGCTCCAATCGATACCCATCCGACGCAACAAAAGAAGGGCGGATGCCACGTTTGATGATGATGATGACAGCGCGCCTTTCACTAAGCCCTTCATGATCGCCATCCGCACTGGTCCTACCACGAGAGCTCAAGCGCGACGCGACGAAGAAGCACGAGCTGCGAGCGAGCTACTTCCAAGCCGCAAGCGAAATGCCGATGATGCAGAGCTCGAAGACCGTTGTGGCAAGAGACATTGCGACGATGGAGGACGCCCCGCTCCTGTTGATGAAGAGCCAGACTACATCACCATGCACGAACTTGCGATCATGGCGGAGGATTGCGAAGTCATCGAATTGAATCCGAAAGTTCTAGTGAAGAGGTGGATCCTTCCTGTGCCTGACCATAAAGCCTTTGTTCGCTCACAGAAGCAGCGCTGGTGGAGAATATATTGCTCATGCACTCGAATGGGCTGATTGCTGCGCTGTACGAGTAAGTCCAGGTTCGGCTTTGAAGAATGGAGTTGACTGACTGACGTCCCTGTAGTGAGGCAGCGACGGAGCTGAGCACCGATCCACAAGACAGAGTCATCGTACTATGCCAAGGCTATGGCTTTGCGACTTCCGGAAGGGCGGTCTGTTCGTCAATTTCACAGTCATCCTTGAAATCTCGTGGCCTCACGGTGCGTCCCTTTTCTTCACGCACGTGCCAGCGTTCATGTCTCGACAGCACTATGCGCCGCGCTGCATCCAGATGGACGACGATGATGATCCGGAGACGGTCGCCAACATGCTCCAATTCTTACACATGGAAGCCGCGGTCAACGTTGAGGACGAGAATACAGCCGTCGAGTCCTACGTCGTGGGAGCACTCTGGCATTGCCAACCGCCGCACGGTTACCGCGAGCCTCGACCAACGGACAATCTCGCCGGCACTCATTTGTTCACTGAGCCGCAAGCCTCAGTATTGTTTGCCATATTCCGTCAGCTCGTGGCGCTACACGAGATCGGGGAAAAGTATGGCTTCGCCGAGCTTGTCGAGTATGTGCGTGCTATCTTCGAAATTAACCTCCCGACATATGCCAGATATGCGAGCTTCGACCATGTCAGCCAGATATTCGCCGAGGTCTATAAGTCGTATACGTCGCAACACACCTAACACCGAGGTCAAGCCTGAGACGTATCCTGTGCGCCTACATGGCGACACTGAAGCCCCAGGAATTGAAGCGTTTGACAGACAACCAGCCATTCCTGGAGTTATTGGTAAATATGCCTGGTCACAGGTTCTTCGTCGACCATTGGAATGCGCGTTGGAAAGGCGAGGGCAAACATCGTTCTTCCATGTTATGCAAGAGTCGGACGATCTCAAGCATGAAGACATGGTCTCTAGTCTAGCGAACTTGACGGCCGACTTGGAAGATATGGTGATCGACGACTTGTATGAGACCGAACTAGAGATTCTGGACCGCCAGAGAGCCATACGCCGACAACATGATGAGCAAAAGCAGTTCCTTGGGAGTGGGGGTGCGGACAAGCTGGATTGCATAGGAGCCAAGCCAGCAAGTCAGTTCCATCAAAGAGAGAACGATGTGGGAGGACAAGAAGAAAGGGACGAAGTTCTGTAATCCGCTCCGCTAGAGTTTGCTTGCCGATGATTAACGATGTCGGTTATCATGTGTTGATGAGCGCTTTCTCTGCACGTTGCTGTCGTTGTAGGAGAGTTCTAGTGCACCCATAGCAAGTCCCGGGAGTGAGCTCTGCACCATCGTTTGAGTATCGTGTCTCTTGATTACCTGCCCAGTCAAGAAGACCAGGTTGACCGTGATCATATGGCAGGCCACATGTGGTACACGACGACGTGCGCGACGAAGCGCTTGGTGGTTCGAGCTTGCCAACAGTCCGTGTCACGTTCGTGACAATGCTCGGATAATTGTCTTCAACAGACTCGAAGTAGTCTTGCATGATGCCATCAATCGTGACATTCCTGCTTGAAACACGGTTCTGTGCGACAGGGCTTCGTTCGACGAGATTCCCAAGTGCAGGCTGTGTGAGTCTGACATATGCGGAGACCTCTTTCCTTAGCAAATCCCTAAGCGGAAAGCAAAATCTTGGTCCATATGGACTCTCTCCGTCATTGACAAGCCAGGGAAGGGCGAAGCCACGACCTTTCGCTGTCTCTGCGAGGATCTTCTCTGAGAGGCGGGTCGTGGTATCTCCCCAAAGTATACTCTCGCAATGAATCTCTTGTGCTGCTCGGACGATGTTCAACAGAAGCATCTTCTCAAGCATATCTGCTTGCGATGTCGCCGAGGGCAAAGAGGACAAGATATCGTGGATCGTCGTGTCAGATGTGGCGGATTGTGCATTACCGAGCACAGCTTCACCAACTCCAGGCCGAGTCAAGGAAGCGCTTGATGTCTCGCTCAACGGGAGAAGCTCTCTAACATAATAGGTGTGGAAAGGGAAGAGCGCTCTGACACGTTCAAGCGGCTGTTTAGAGTCGTTGTCTCGTCCATAATTTAAGTCAACGAACAGGACATGCAACTCGACATCTGCGCGGCCCGTCCTCTTCCGCTGGCCATCGAAATAGACGTCCAATATCTGAAGCAGCGCGAGAGATGAGACGCCCAGCGATAACGGAAGCAGTAGTTTGCGAGCGGATGTGGGCTTGGGGCCTCGTACCCGGGCTGCTTCCATACGTTTGATGACCTTGGTGTGGACATATCTGTGGAAGCATTCTCTATGCATCGAATCAGATCGATGCTGCTGGCCAAAGAATGTCTTACTGACGCGCACAGAAAGTCATCACGAACACACAAGGACGCCGGAGAGGCGCATCTTTTGCAGGTCTGTCCGTCCAGCATGGCGCTCTCGTTATGGTAGACACCCGGCATGATGTGGCACCACCACTCTACGACTCAGCGGTTGACATGGCATGCGAATTCAAGTTGAGATACAGCGTAATCGTTCCTACCAGGATGCAAGATCCATTGGTATTCTGTACAGGAGAGAGTCTCCAGGGTATGAAATGTGTCGATGTCTTGGCAAAAATCTACGAAACGCCGGTCCTCCTCGCGGATCATTGACCGTTCAGCCCTACACTAAGGTATGTGACTGCGAAGCTCTGAGCCGACATTGCGGAACAGCACAACTTGGTATATTGACACGATCACAGCTTACGACGTTCACATAGCGCCTCTCTGGTCGGATGCGCAATCCCATGAGGCGTTGTTCTTGAATCTCACATTTACATCAGATTTTCTTGTAGAGAGACAGGCACACAGCGCCGTCGATGCGGAGATGGGAGTGGGCGCCATGGGTGCTGGCCTTGAGTAGCCTGGCCTTCGGCGCGGAGGTCGTGATCGTACGGACTATGGAAATTTTGTAATGCGTGTCTGATTTTCTCGCAGGATCAAAAAACCGACCAGCAATGCTCTGGCATGTACTCTCGGTCGGCATGGGAGGCTCGGTGGATCCATTCGTCCTGACAAAGTTCCTCTCCTACAAATCCGACGGCGAGGACGACAAAGTGGAGGATCCGGTGGTGGCGTTCATAATTTTCGAGTATCAGGATCAAGGGCTCATAGGAACGCCCCGAGCTGACGGATCGGCCTTGTAAGAGATGCAGCTGTGGCTACTTCCGCGGAACTGACTTTGTGCAGATGCAGTATGTCTGCGATTCGAATGCGATGGACAGTGGACTCTGCACGGAGGACCTGTACGGCACTTATCTCTTGGCTCCAAACGCGACGAGTCTGGCCAGGAGCACTATCACAACACAAGCGATACATATCGCGAACAATGATCGACCGGCGCTCAACTACGGCATAAGGCGGACGGGATACTACTGTGTAGCGACCGCGCGACTGGGGACTTCGACTACACTGCCATTGCCGAATTCCGAAATGCCTACGGCGAGCTTCCCGGCGCGCAGATTGCCAAGCTGCCATTCTACGGTGCATTGCAATCGTCTACTTTGTCATTGGTCTATACTGGGCTTTCCTCTACGTCCAGAACCGACATGACATTCTGCCCGTACAGAACTACATCACGGCCACCATCGTCTTCCTGGTTGCGGAGATGCTGATGACTTGGGCTACTACGACTACCAGAATCGACACGGCGCCAACACTGGCTCTCGAGTAATGATGATTATTGTCAGCATCCTCAATGCTGCGCGCAACTCGTTCTCGTTCTTCCTCTTACTTATCGTCTGCATGGGCTACGGCGTGGTCAAGCCGTCTCTCGGCAAGAGGATGCTCATCGTGCGCTGGTTAGCGATAGCGCACTTTGTGTTTGGCGTCATCTATGCCATCGCTTCCCTCACAGTCGCTCCTGAAGATGCGGGGCCAGTCATACTCCTTGTCGTCCTTCCACTAGCGGGCACGCTCACCGCATTCTACGTCTGGACCTTGAACTCACTCGCAGCCACGATGAAGGACCTTCGAGAGCGAAAGCAAAAGGTCAAAGCAGCCATGTACAACAAGCTATGGTGGTGCATCCTCGGCAGCGTCCTCGTCATCTTCGCATTCTTCTTCTTCAATTCGCTGACTTTCGCCGGCGCCACGGATCCAAGCTTCACACCAACGCATTGGCAGACACGGTGGTTCATCCTCGACGGCTGGCTGAACATCGTCTACTTGGCGGATGTCGCCTTCATCGCATATGTGTGGAGACCGACGGTCAACAATCGCAGATTCGCGATGAGTGATGAGGTACTGTACCATCTATTACCCTGCGATCGCGACATACTGACACACGCGACAGATCAACCAAGACGACGAAGGCTTCGAGGTCGCGTCCGTGCGCTCGTCCATGTCCGGCGACGAGGATGCGCAGAGCGCGGCACAATCACCTCCGCCAACGGCAGCACGACCTCCCGCCCCGACCCACCGGCCTATGCAGCTGGCATCACCGTCCCGCCCGAAGCGAAGATCGAGCCCGCACAGATTGACCGCACAATCACGCCTTTACCCGCACCGATTCCACGACGGCCGTCGCAGGGCGCGCTGTCGACGAGACCGCTGCGCGAGAGTATGGACGGCGAGACGATCTTCGCGGTCGGCGAGGACGGGGACAAGTTCAGCGACGAGGAGGGTGATGACGAGGAGAGGAAGGGACTGACGCGCAAGGACGGCTAGGGAGCCTACAGTCCTCGACGCAGTGTAGATTTGTAAACTATACATGGATACATAGAAGTGCACGAGCCGTCATGCCAAGCATTCTGCTCCGTGAAAAAGTCCATAACTCGGTATGTACAGCACAACCTCAGCTTGACTGCACTCTCCCCCTCTGCAACTCCTCTCCTGCCAATCAAGCATGTCCGACCCAGGCGCAAGACCACGCCTCAAAGTCCAACCGAAAAAACAGACACGCCGTCCCGTCGCCGAACGCGCTGCCCTCGCGGCCGAAGCTCAAGAGCGCCAGAAACAACGCGAGCAGGCGCAGCGGGTCGAGGCTGCCGCCGAAGCAGCGGATCGAAGGGCGAGATATGGCTATTCCGCGCACGACGATGGGCGGGGACGAGGAGGAAGAGGTGGGGCCTATGGCGGCCGCGCGGGATCGAGTTTCACTGCGGGCAGAGGCGGTAGAGGCGGCTTCATGGGCGGAGGAGACGCAGGGAGGACGCTGCTCGGCGGAAGGGATGCGAAGCGTGAGGACGTATAGAACCACGGGTATGCATCGTGCTGATGAGCGCAGCACCACAGGGCGCGGACACGACTGGCGACGCAGCACCCGCGACAAGAACGACGAGATCGCATAAGAAGTCCACCGCGAGCGGTGGCGCGCCGAAAGTGAAGAAAGAGCCCACGATCAAGCAGGATCCGGATATCGACATGCTCGGTCTCGCGCCCGTCAAGCGGGAATTCAGCGGCGCAGGCGGTTATATCAGCTCGTCCGACTCTGAAGCCGGCGGAAGCGAGAGGAAGAACATTGAGCATATCAACCTCATTACGGATGACGAGGAGTCTGACGAGGACGAGGAAGAGCCTTCCGCGAGGGGGATGTCCCGAGGAGCGAGAAAGGTGCCTTTGGTGCCGATACGTCTCAGCAGGAGAGAGCACGTCGACCGCGTGGTAGGTATAAACACGGATGCAAGCTCTGCAGTCGCGGCCGATCTGAGGAAGAAGGCGGAAGTATTAGTGGAAGCTGGCGAGGTCGGGTCTTTCGATGATGCTGTAGCGTCGGCAGCAAGAAAGGGCAAGGCACGGACGAAAGACGTCGAGGTCATTGGTGGGTCGAGGCGATGGCGCGGTGTGTACGATGACGAAGACGAGGCGGAGCAACGAGAGGAGATCAAGGTCAAGAACGAGCCCAAGGATGACGAGGACAGTCTCTTTGTCACCGACAACGCGACTCCTGCAGCACAACCTGCACCTGCATCAGCAGATTCGGACAGCGAAGCGCACGACGACATTGTCCCGAAAGCTCCCTCTTCGCCAGAGGAGAGCAAGACTAAAGCTCAGATCAAAGCTCGACAGCGCGCAGCGGCTGCGGCAAGACGCAAATTGAGCTTTCAGACGGAGGAGGAACGGCGAGAGTATGAGCTTGAGCAACGTGAGCTGCAGACCATCGTCGCCGAGCTCGGTCATATAGACATGGGCGAGACAGACGGAAAGCAAGAATCCCGGCAGGATCTCCGACGAGACAACGTCTATCTGTTTCAGATGCCGCCCTCTTTGCCTGGACTCCGTGGTGTGGGCGGCGATCAGAAGATGGAAGACCCGCCAAGCGATGGACCTTTGGTGAAAGAAGAGGATGCGAAAGCAGATGCGAGTCTCGACGAAGAAGGCAGGAGACGAAACGAGCTCCGCGATCGCGACGGGACTCTCACAAGCGGGATCGTGGGGAAGATGCGCGTCTACGAATCGGGACGGGTTACATTGAGCTGGGGCGGTACAGAGTTGAAAGTGAGCACGGGTACTGCCGCATACTTCCTGCAGACCGCCGTGGTCACGAATTTTGACAGGCAGGGGCGGTCAGAAGACCATTATGCGGGCGAAACCATGGCGATGGGACACATTCGCGGCAAATTCGTGGTCACGCCAGACTGGACCGAATTCATGAAATGAGGAAGTAGGTCTCGCGGCCATCCATGAAGTCATGGAATGGCTTGGAAACATTGACTATAGGAAGAAGACGCTAGACTCGCGCGAGAAAAATCAAGTCTACACCTGCATCAGTTTGAAGGATATTTCGCGGTGGCAAAACAGTTGGCCAACATGCGTCCTGGTGTGGCAATGAGAACGATACAAGCACATCTGACTTGGAACAATCTGTGCCCGTCAATTGTAGCAGCACGTAAGAGGTCTGAAAGAATCCGCGTGTGACCATCACTCGGAGCACGTCTTCAGCTGTGATCGACGTGTCCGAAGTCAAATGCTCTTAAGCGATCGTCCATGAGGGGTATGTGGACTATCGTTCGAGGCCTCTGGTGCTCTCAGGTGCTGCGGCGCTGCCCGTCGCGGATTCTGCAGATCGCCGTTGTGCTGACGATCAAGCCGTATGCATCAGAGTGAGACCTCTGGACTGACAAAGTCTCGAGATGGACTCGACACGAGCTCGCAAAGCCGAGATGAAGAAGACTTTTTCGCGAAGTGATGAGAGCAAGCCACCACGGTCCTGCAATAGGCGCCTCGCGTGCCACGCTACCGGTGTTGCCGAATGGCTCATTCGATATGATGCAGGTCTTAGCAGATATGCTCTTTCTGGGATCATGGCTGATGGACTTGCAAGAATCGAGAAGCTGGGCTGACTCTACTGCACGCCCACTCGGCAAGCATGCAAGGGCCCGCTTGCCAGTGCCCGAGTTAGCCGCGTATGCTTCACATAAGCTTACAAGTTTGTGATGACGATGTAGACCGCTTGTGAAGATGTTTGGGTCGTCGTCATCTCGACGACCCTTTCACACTCTTGTTGGCTGAGGAGTTCACTGTCAAGTCCACCACACGTCTTCACCTGTTCAGTCGTTGGCCTCTATGGCAATCTGATGTGATGTCTGCATCTCTCACACCACGAGATAAAGTGATGATTCGCTGGTGCTGCATCTGATATTGCCCTGACTAACAAGAGCCATGGGACGGGAAGGAGGAGTCGGGTCAGCGGTTGTTATTTTCTGAGTCGGCGTCGCCCCCACAAGGCGGACGGCTTCACTCCTGACACACGCTAGCATCGACGGTGCCTGAACTGCTTTCGAAAGGCCTTCCGTACCTAAATTCTGCTCGGCTTCTGATCAGCTCGTCGCCACTTCCAGGCTGCTTGTGGATTGGCGGTCGTCAAGAGTGCACACGGATCGTGAGAGCGGGCTGATTTAAAGTGGCCTACTACGCCAAGGACGGAATGGTGGCGAGATCTCCCCGCTCTTCATCACTTCACGCTATACGCACTACACAACATCACCTCATCAGCTCAATCATCACACAGTATGGAGACTCCTTTTACTGCAATGGGATGAATATCGTTGAAGAATCTGCTCGTCCCAGCTGCTTGTTGCTGGGAGTCTCCGTCTCACCAGCCACCAATTCCCAAGATCCACAGATGTTGATTTTTGCTCTCGCTCGCAGCACATGCTTGTGATTTCCCCAGATCTCCTCCTTTGACGCGCACATCCCCCTTGCTCCCCCGCAATATCGACCGAAGCGCGCAAATCACAGCATACTTTGGTCTTGATGAAAATGGCCTTCCGCGGATACGCCGCAGGTAGCTGAAGCTCGAGCGTCACGAGTCGAGGCATATCATGCGGCTCAAGCGAAGCCGAGACGTCTATCCTCCTGCTGCAACGGACCATCATCTCGTCTCAGCCTCCTAGCTTCTGATCGGCTCATGTCCAGGCCGTTTTGCAGTGTGCCGGAATCACGGCCGCCACCATTACGAGATCATACTGCCCCTATATCGCGTTTGCCTCCGCGGTAGACTATTATGCAAAACACTAGAGCAGTACCGCTGTGCTGATCACGCTGGACTGGTCATTTCAGTACCAGTAGTGTACCCCTCGGCGACGATGCGACCCTACGACTCGCTTCCATCTCGGCCTGGCGCCGCCGTAGCACAGTCTCCAGGCTTGTGAATTGTCTCAATCCGCAACTCAAAATGAGGTCTTGAAGTCTCCGCTCGTGTGTATAAAGTGACTGCTGTGCTGTTCCTCCTTTGCAGCCATCGCATCATAGTAGCTTTCGGTCTTTCGCTTGTCTCAAAAAGTTGTGCTTGAACATCAATACCTGTCCTCTTCGACAACCTCCGAACATCTACACAACCCTCTTCACCATGCAGATCAAGACCGTCGTCTCCGGACTCTGCGTTGCAGCTGCCGTCTCGGCCGCTCCAACGGCTGGTGGCGTTTACGGATCTGGGTACGAAAAGTCCTGGTGCATCTCGATCAGCATGCTGATGTGAACAGCAACCTCAACGGCAATGCTATCCTCGACGGTCTCCTGGACGGCAACAGTGTCAAGATCGGCCGTCGGGAGGCTGGTCTCTACGGCTCAGGGTAAGCGAGTCACATCAAGGGCATGGCAAGAGGTGTTGACGCCTACAAGCAACGGTAATGGCAACTCGATCCTCGACGGCGTCCTGGATGGCAATGTCGTCAAGGTCCACCCTCGCGAGGCCGATGCTGAGGCTGGCATCGTCTTCGGCTCTGGGTAAGCACATGCCACCCGTGCAATGGCCACGAATACTGACAGCTGCAAGCAATGGCAATGGCAACGCGATCCTCGACGGTGTCCTAGACGGCAACGTCGTCAAGGTCCACCCACGCGAGGCCGAAGCTGAGGCTGGCGTCATCATTGGCTCCGGGTCAGTGATCCAAGATGTTCCTCCAGCATCTTGCTGATTGTACGCAGCAACCTCAATGCCAATGCCATCCTCGACGGCATTCTCGACGGCAACAAGGTCAAGGCCTCGCCGCGTGACATTGTCATCGGTTCTGGTAACCTAGACGCCAACGCCATCTTGGACGGTATTGCCAATGGCAATCTCTTTGAGCGTGGAATCGTCATTGGCTCTGGCAACCTTGACGCCAACGCCATCCTGGACGGTGTGGCCGACGGCAATCTGTTTGAGCGTGGTGTTGTCGTTGGCTCTGGGTACGAGACAATGTTGTAGCAGAAACACATGTCGCTGACGAACTTAGCAACCTCAATGCCAATGCAATCCTGGACGGAGTGCTCGACGGGAACAAGTTCTCGAAGAAGGACATCATCATCGGCTCTGGGTACGACGAGATCATGGCCCGCGTACACGTCGCTGACAGTCGAAGCAACCTCGACGCCAACGCAATCCTCGACGGACTCCTCGACGGAAACGACATTGAGGCCCGCGACTTGGTCATTGGCTCCGGGTATGCACTCCTTTTGAAGAGGCATCAAACATAGCTGACCATACCCAGCAACGGCAACGGTAACGCAATCCTCGACGGCGTCCTCGATGGCAACTCGTTCAAGCTCGGCAAGAAGATTGTCGTCCGTGGCCCGACCGCCGACAAGATCAAGGACCTCCTCTCCGCCACCATCCTCTCCGGCAACCTCAACGGCAACAGCGGCGGCGACGGCAGCGGCTCCGGCAACGTCATCTCCATCCGCTCGCCGGGCAGCCCGGTCGTCGGCTCGGGCAACGGCAACGGCAACAGCATCTTGGACGGTGTCTTGGACGGAAACACCGTCACGATTGTCCTCCCTGCTTCCGTCTGCGCTGGTGTTCACTGAAGGGGATACACGTTGATGAGTGGAGACGTTCGGCATGAAGAATGGTCGTGGCGTTTGTGGTATTGTGATATTAGATTTGGCAATGTGCGATGCATGGGCAGACTTGTAACCGACGTGAAATGTAAAGATAATCAATCATTGCATTGCATCTACGCTACTTGTGTCTGTCAAACGAGTGACCGCTCTGCTCTGCTCTGCTCTCTACCAAGGAATGAGATGTGGTGGGTTTGAGCTCTTTCCGCTTTGGTGCGCCAGGGCTCGCCATTCCGCGAGCTGGGCAACGTCGACGACTTCGAGTCGAGCATCATGTACTGGTGACCCTGCGTGGTTTGATCACACACTCTAGTGCGAGTAATCTACGAGACACTCGACGGCGTAGGGGGTTGCGCTGCGCAGTGTGACGAACGACCCTCATCAACGCCTCGGGCACACAACCACTTTCCACAGTTCTGTTACTTCCTTTCTCCCAATGCCCACTCTCCAGCGTAGTCCAATGTTCAATTCGAGCATTTCCAAGTTGCAGGGCCTTATTGCAAGGCGCCCTTAGTTGCCGCTATGGTGATCGGGCGGTGCAAAATTATGATACCGGCTCTCGCCAATCGTCCGCCCCGTTCACTTACGCGGGACGATTGATCGCGCCCATGCACTAGCTTCTATGGAGGCCATGAAGGTCGACGGCGATGCCCATCGGCGTGCGTCGTGTAATGAGCAAGCGGATGTGTGTTCTCTCACTTGCGCTTGTCGCTTCTCGATAGTTGCCAAGTCTTTAATCGTCCCGCGATTGTCCAAGCAAGAAACAGCACCACAATCTCGATGACAGAGAATAGTCCTGAATGACTCCCTTCGTGCTGAGAGAAACTTGCTCTTGCGTGTAATTCATAGCAGCAACAACATGCGTGCTACGTGTCTGGCGACGGAAAGCTGCTCGTAGCGAGCTACAATTCAAAAAACTCCTGGAAGCAGCAACACATACAATCAAGGTGTATCTACCCTGAAAATAAAGACTTTCACCGTGGGAGAAATGGCGAGGTTGGAAGGTGACGGAACACAACAATCTGGTAAGACATCAGTCGCTTGCATCCCTGCCATGCCATTCGCCACAGCTTCACTTTGCAAACACTGCGATGCCCGATGCGCGCGTCCTCTCCATCCAGTCCACAGGCGCAGCGCGTCTGTTCGATCCCGCAGCGATCCACCTTAGCGACTGTTTTCGAAACATTCGTCCATTCAATGCCATGTCATCAGCGCCACCAGCGATGCGACCTGAAAGACTCACGCGAGCTGCTTGAGCATAAGCTACAAGCATTTTTTTTTTTGCCTCTCGCCGCTTGCTCCGTTCAGCGCAGCACAAGAACGCTTGAGTAAGGTAATGAGGGCACGAACACGATTGCGTGAAGTGACGTTTTCTTTTGGCTGTTTGTTGACGTTGACGGGCTGCTCTTTGCCCGCATCTACGCGGTGACATCGCTCGTGCGGGTCTTTGCTTGTGATCTATATCATATTGCTTGTTGAGAGTCATCTTGCGATGCAAGTCGTTCTGTTGTCCATGTCGCAATCCGGGTACCAAACCTACAATCACGAAACAGACATGCACGGCTTGGCTATAGCGATGTCCTATGCAATGGACTGACGGCCTCTGCATGAGGTCAATTCACCACCGTAGGAACTGGCATGTACGTAGCATGCAATCAACACAGCAATAACGACACGGACTCGTCGTCTTTTGCGTACAAAGTCCGAGCAGCAGATCGCGGCGGTATAAGGTCGAGTGGAGCTCGCGCTAGCCCGGTCCGCCATGGCATGCATTGCAAGCGTGGTCGGCTGGTATGTAAGCAGTGCAATCAGACGAGACGAGCGATAATGCCCATGACCGTCATGTAACCCCCCGACCACATCTATTGTTCCGACGACATGCTCTCCTGACCTCTCTGCTCGATTCTCAACCCGCCGTCTGTCATTACTAGCTGCATCGTTACTGACCGTATCTCATCAACGGCGGCGCATCCAGCCTCGAAGCTATCCGACACGCGACCCGGCGCATCCGCGGACATCTGGATCTCGCTTGATACAATGCACTCCCGGATCGCTCAACTGTACGAGCATTTCTGAGCTCGAACCATGGCCGCAGAAGTTGCGCAGCGCCCACAAACACAACACACGAACGAGGACTTTGCTAGGGACCATGCCGCCGACTGGAGCTCCGCAAGTGCTGACAGGAAGGCCATGCCTCCTCCGCAGCAAAAGGCACGAGACAATGCGGACAGTAGGAGCTCGTTCTACGTATCAGGACTGCAGTCACTGACCATTGACGCAGACGACACTCGATCGCGAGACGCAGGCATAGAGAACGCCCTCCTGAACTCCAAGCAGAATCAGAGCACCACTACCTTGCGCACACTGGGCAGCGAGAGCAACACTACAAGCGCAGAAGGGGAAAATGATGCCTTGACGAATCCCTCCGTCGATCCTCTCTCACAGGTCCGTTGTCAAGGGTTTCACTCCTCATTGCTGACAGGCGCAGCACATCCTACGACGAGCTCACCCGAGCTACACAGGCGAGCACACCTCCGACCATGCGAAGCACTCCCAGCGACACTCCACAGGCGGTCACCATGAAGCTCATGATCAGGCTGCTCCAACGAATGGCACAACGAGCAAGAAGTAGGTGTCGCGCGGTAAGTGGACATCCCAGACTGACGTCGTACAGGAAAGGTGTCAGCTTCCGCAGCGTCGCGGTCCTCACTCGCTTCATGATCTCGAAGAAGAAAGACCACGAATCCGACGATGATCCTACGCCATCGACGACCGACGCCGTCACGCCGGACGAGCGATGCGAAGGAGCAGACGCCGAGCTCTTCTGCCAACACCTTGACAACATGGGCCACAGACCACGGCACCCAAAACCTCCCACATACATCAAGGTGCGCTCGCGAGGGAAGAAGGAGAAGGAATTCGACAAGCTCTTTCTCGCCCAGGAGTTGCGGCCCGAGGCACGGATCAGCGAACGCAGCTCCTCTAGGGGATCGCGAAGGAGCATACGCCCCAAGACAACAGATCCGAAAGCCATCTGGACCCTCGAATTCAGCAAATGCGGTCGGTACCTTGCCACGGCCGGCCAAGACAAGGTCGTTAGGGTGTGGGGTGTGCTCACGACGGCGGATGAGAGGAGGAACTTCGAGAAAGAGGAAGACAAGGATAATGAAGAGGACGGTCACCGCCTGCGATTGAGCTCGCCTGTCTTCAAGCACAAGCCGGTCAGGACCTATGAGGGGCACGTCGGGGCTGTCGTTGACGTAGCGTGGAGCACGGTATGTGGTGTTGTGGCTCGTGACTGCCACCTGCTGACCATAGCAGAACAACTTTCTGCTTTCCGCAGCCATGGATAAGACTGTCCGGTTGTGGCACATTTCAAAGCACGAATGTCTATGCACCTTCCAGCACGCCGACTACATCACGTCCGTCTGCTTCCATCCGCTGGATGACCGCTTCTTCTTGGCAGGCTCATTGGACGCGAAGATCAGGCTGTGGAACATGCACGACAAAACAGTAGCGTGCTGGAATCAAGGTCCCGACATGATCACTAGTGTTGCGTTCACCCCTGATGGGAAGACGGCAATTGCCGGATGCCATACTGGACTTTGCTTGTTCTACGAAACAGATGGCTTGAAGTATCAGACCCAGATCCATGTGCAGCCGAGGACAGGGAAGAAGAGCAAAAACAGCAAGATCACCGGCATCGTCGCGACGACCATGCCGCCCAATGCTGCGCATGGCGCAATCAAGCTCCTCATCACAAGCAACGACTCTCGTGTCCGCATGTACAATCTCCGGGACAAGAGCCTTGAGATGAAGTTCAGGGGTCATGAGAACAACAGCGGACAGACTCGGGCCAGACTCAGCGATGACGGGCGATACGTTGTTTGCGGCAGCGAGGACAATCGTGTCTTCATCTGGTCAGCCATGGAGGGCGCCATGACCGAAGCAGACGGACACGGCGGGACCAGAAAAGACCGACAGCCATATGAGCATTTCGACGCCCATGCTGCGGCCGCGACGGCGGTGGCGATAGCGCCGGCGCGCACTCGACATCTTCTCTCCAATTCGGAAGATCCACTGTACGACATCTGCAACCCTCCTCCGGTCACACTCGTCGACCGCTCATCATCCATACACTCCTCGCAGCCTGCCGAGAGCCCTCATCCTTCGGTGCACCACTACAACGCGCCCATCACACCGACAGGCGAATGGCCTCGGAAGCAAGACCCGACGCCTGCATACATAGCACGCGCAGCACACCCGAATGGAGGTGTGCTCGTCTCTGCCGATGCGCAGGGCAATCTGCGAGTCTTCCGTCAAGACTGTGCCCATTCGAAGCGTCACACTTTTGACGCGTGGGATCCGACCTTCTCCAAGCGCATCATTGGCCGCAAGCCCTCGTTCGCGACCGGCTCCCTCGCAAGCGGCGACAAGGTCTCGAGACATGCCTCCACCGCCACCGAGCCGGGTCGAGACCGCATACTCTCGTGGCGACAGGACATCAACGGCTCCGTGTCGGCCGCGTCAGGCTCTGGAGGCGCCGTGTCGCCGTCTCAATCAACGCATCAACCCACATCCGGCGTCGAACAGACCGACGGCGGCCTCCGCCCACTCTCGCACACCGCGACTGCGCCAGCTTCCTTCGGGCCCACCAAGTCCCAGCTCTCCACGATCCCCTCCTCGGCAGCGTCCGAAAGCAAGAATTTGACCGACGACGACGATCCAGATGACCCCGACGCGACGCCAGAGGACGGTACCGGCACCTTCCGGCCTTTCGCCAAACGCCAGACTTCGGATCGTTACTGGAAGCGCGAAGCATGGCGTGCCGGTCTGATGGATCAGCTGCAGCACGCGTCGCCGGTGGAGGAAGGACGGCCGGTGCACTTGATCCGGGAGGCGCCACCGGAAGGCGAGGTGCTGCCGCAGGTCATCAAGCGAAGGCCTCTGCAGGGCGCCGAGGACAGCTATCTCGGCGTGCCTGGGCAGGGCGAAAGTCGTGACGTGACGCCGCTGCCGAGTCCTGGCCCGGATACGCTGGAGAAGCGACTGAGTTACATGGGGTGAAGGGTCCGTGGACATTGAGCAATCATGTCACGAGACCCGGTGACGCGACGAAAGCAAACGACGACCATGTAAGCGACGATAGAGGCATGACGACAGCATACTGATCCTCTCCCTTGTTTTGGAATATGCCTATGCATGCAGAGCTGTGATTGTAATGGTACAATGTTTGAATAAGACGAAGTGGTGGAAGTGCCAATCCGCTTCCTACGCCATAACGCCTTGAAGAGAGTGCTACAGTCCCGACATGCTCGCCGCCATGCAGCCTCGAAATAAAGATTACACAATTCTCCCCATCAAACTTCCCTCTACGCGACTAAAAGTCCTCATCAAACGCAAAGTCCCCCGCCGTTCTTGGCGGCGCGGCCTCGACGTGGTCCTTGTCATGCTTCTTTGTGCTGGCCATGACGCCCGCCTTCTGATAATCACCGACGCGCTTCTCGAAGAAGTTGGTCTTGCCGGCCAGCGAAATATTCTCCATGAAGTCGAACGGGTTGACGGCGTTGTAGACCTTCTTGCCGCCGAGGGCGAGCAGCAGGCGGTCCGCGACGAACTCAATGTACGTGCGCATGAGCGTCGCGTTCATGCCCAGAAGGGCGCAGGGGAGCGCGTCGGTGAGGAACTCCTGCTCGATGGCGACGGCCTCGTGTGATGATCTTCTCGACGGCCGCCTGGTCGGGGCGCGTCTGCAGGTGCGAGAAGAGCAGGCAGGCGAAGTCGGTGTGCATGCCCTCGTCGCGCGAGATGAGCTCGTTGGAGAAGGTCAGGCCAGGCATCAGGCCGCGCTTCTTCAGCCAGAAGATGGACGCGAACGCGCCCGAGAAGAAGATGCCCTCCACGGCCGCGAAGGCCACGAGGCGGTGCGCAAAGGTCGAAGATTGGTCCGAGATCCAGCGGAGAGCCCAGTCGGCTTTGCGCCGGATGCAGGGGACTGTATCGTTCGTCAGTACGGTGCCTAGCAGTGGTGTATGAAAGGGGGACTCACTGGTGTCAATGGCGTCGAAGAGGTATTTGGCGTTGTGCGGTGTCGCTGATATATGTGTCGATGAGGAGCGAGTACGTCTCGGAATGTATGTTTTCCATCATGATCTGGAAGCCGTAGAAGCATCTTGCCTCCGGCACCTGGACTTCACTGCTGAAGCGCTCGACGAGGTTCTCGTTGACGATGCCGTCCGAGGCGGCGAAGAAGGCGAGGACGTGCGAGATGAAGAAGCGCTCGTCGTTGTTGAGCCGGTTGTTCCAGTCGTGCAGGTCCTTGGACAGGTCGATCTCCTCTGCCGTCCAGAACGAGGCCTCGGCCTTCTTGTACATTTGCCAGATCTGAATGTTTATGTCAGCGTGGCGACACGCGTGGCGACGCGTCACGTACCTCGTGGTATTTGATGGGAAAGAGGACGAAGCGGTTTGGGTTCTCCCTCAGCAGAGGCTCGCTGTCGCGAAGCGCTGCTTGCGCAGCCTCGAGCTTCTTGTTGGCTGCCATGACGGCTTGCTCGGGCAGGCCGACCAGCGGCACTGCCTTGAGCGGTCCTTTGTCTGAGGTGGCGACGGGGGCTGTGAGGTCGAGTTTCTTCAACGGCGACGCGTCCATGTTGAGCTTCTCCATTGCCGATGCGGTCTGTCGCGTGTGTCAGTCGTAACTACAGTGATGAAGACACGCAGAGTGTATACCTTCTTGGAGGGTGTGATTTGCTGTGGCAGGACTTCGACAGACATTGTGATGGCGACGCGATGAGTGAGAAAAATGACAGGAGAGTGTGGGAGAGACGCGTGCTCGAATGTGGAGGCTGTTGATGTAGTGGAAAGGTATAGAGAGCCTCTGAGCTTTATAGAAGTGTCCTAGCGTCTAGTGTGCTCCGGTGTTGACTGCTAGCCTGATGCAATGCGCGACGCGTTGGCGCGCGTTTGTAACGTGACTTGGCGCCAATGACAAAAGTGCCGACGTCGGTGCTATCAATCGCGGTACTGCGTCGTCGAAGAGATGTCTTCCATTCTCGCTGTGGTTATGTCTGGTCGATTATTGATGTCGTCTACCAGCTCGAACGAACAATGCAATGCGCACTCGACGCTCGATGAATGAGACAAGATCAAAGACTGCATGTCAACGTCATAATCGGCACACGGACCATGTCTTGGACTTGGCAAGAATAATCCAGCTCGAGTGCCGTTTTACTTCTTGCAAGGCCTCCTCGACGAGCAAGACAAGCATGCGGTCAGTGGTCTCTCTGATGCTTCGACAGATGATCATTGACTACAGCACAGGGCATCAAGACGAGCAGAGCGCGCAGCAATGAGCGTCTTGCAGTCTCAGTCCGATGTTTATGTACCTTGCTCGGGCATTCTCGGGCTTGACTGAGCTAACGTGGCCGAGTGGTTAAGGCGCCAGATTTAAGCTCATCAGCTTGAATACTCTTGTTTCCTGGTACTTAATTGTGCGTGAGTTCGATCCTCACCGTTAGCACTTCTCTTTTGCCATCGTAGAGCCCGGGATAGATTGTGTACTTTTGTTTTGCTGACGGCGAGTACCTTGTCCATGAGCCGCTGAGATATTCTATGCTATTGCACAAGCCGATCGAGCTGGCATTCTGCTTCGTTGATGCTCGATCTACAATCTGAACAATCCCTGAAACCTCTCGCCTCTCACGCACTCAAAATTCGCCTTGAGCGGCGTGATGCTGATCTCCTTGTCGTTCACCACCTTGGCGTCATTCCCAGGCCCAGACTCCTCCACGGATTGCCAGAGCGCATTGAACGAAGGTTGCCACTTGAACACAGGCGCTGCGCCTTTCCCTCCTCCCTGCCTGCTCTCTTCCGCGCCAGAGGTTCTCCGACGTCGGGCGGAACAGCATCATACAGTCCACCGCCGGGCTGTCCCCTCCACTTGTTCGCCAGCATCCACGTCCACTTGGCCGGCTTGCTGCCCACGCCAGGCACGAGCGGCACATTAACCGTGTAGAGATCCGGCGCAGCAGTCCCCTGGCCGTCCCACTCCTGCGACAGCTTGTCCACGATCCGCACGCTAACTTCGCATGCCTCCGTGACCGCTCTCGCCTCTCCGCCTTCCGTCCATTCCTGCCCTCTGAAAATTGCGAAGCTGACTGCGATGGCGCGTACGCCGCACACCGCAGCCTCCATTGCGCCGCCGAGCGTGCCGGACGAGAGGGCGAATGCGGCGGAGGTGTTACGGCCGTGGTTCGGACCGGAGAGGACGAGGGTCGATTGGTGGGAGTGCGCTGTTGGGAAAGAGGGCAGGCAGATGGTGGAGGGCGATTTGTGAGCAGGTTGCAGGCGTCGAGGGGAGGAGGACCCATGTGTCTGTGTCTGAGTGATCTGCTGTGGCTGGTGGAGGCTCGGCCGATGTTGCTATGTGTGTGCGGGTCATAGTATAGTGGGGTGGATGAGTGCTGGCGTCGAGGGAAGGGTCTGAGATCGGGGCGTTTGCGCTTGTGTTGGCGTTGCTGAAGGACGACTGGATGGGGTTCGAAGTAGGATAGGCGCTGGCCGGCAAGAGATGTGCTTTTCCTATCCATGAGCGCTGCTGCGATGGTATGACGACAGTGACTGTGTGGTTGTGTGGTGGTGCTCGGAGGGCTGCGACGAAGGCGTTGAGGTACGGGCTGTGCTTTGCGTCTGGCGGGCCATCATCGTTCGTGAGTAGGATGTGCATACTCAAGAGTATTGATGCGACCGAGGATATCGAGTCTAGGTTTGAGTGATCATGCTACAAGTGTATGACCTGCCATGTCACGCATATGCACGAAAGGTGGATTGACGTCAATGGCGGGTATGCTTGGCGCGGGCGGAGATGTGCTAAAAGTGACAGGAAACAAAACCAATGTAAAGTCTCATGTATGCCTTGGGAGTTTCGCACGATGGGGGAGAGAGGGCATGTCAGATCAGCTCACAGTCACGGCTCGGGGCGCGTCTTTGTTGGCCTCTGTGGTCCATGCAAGAGCTGAATGCTCTGGGAGGGAACCCGTACTCAGCAGTTGATCACAAATGTTCAGCCCAGGCATGCTCGACGGCTTCGGCACTTTTTCTGTGTATCGGAAAGCAATGCATCTGCGTGATGGCGTAGAGCTATTGCGACACGTACGATTGCCTTGGTTGCGAACTACATGCCCAGCACCGATTGTGCGATGGGTGAGGACCAATTTCATGAGAAGATATCCGCTTCTGCTATCGCAATCACTGGCAGATGCCTGTATTCAGCACACGTCCGCGACTACTGCAGGTCGATGTCGATGTCGACCAGCGATTTGTCAGTGCGAGTATGCAACTTCCATTGGCAACTCCCATCATCCCGACTCCGGCCTTTCACAATTGCTGAGCTCGACCGCGCCCCACGTTCCTGCATGAATGATGGCACGTCCGAGCACGGCCGGGCCGCACGGCTGTTCGCGCGCGAGGCCGACAAGGATTGTTGAGCACATCCGACAATGTTGTCATCCTAACGACTGATGCTCATGTCAGGGCGAGATGGTGTGCTGGAACGCGTTGCATATGCAAGCGTCATCCAGGAACAAACAGCGCAGCAGATCGCAGAGCATGGCCGTTTGGCGATGAAACTGGTCACTTGAAACCGGCCATCGACATCATGGCGCAGTCCTCAGGGCGATAAATGGCGACGGAGCTCTTCGGGCTAGAGCTGCTGCAGGCGCAGTGCGTCAAGATCCCGTGGGGCGCAATTTCAACGGCAAATACAAGCGAAGTTTCCATCTTTGTCTGTGAGTCTTTACCAGCTTCGGCCGATCCCACATCGGCATCTTTCAGCTTCGTGTCGATTGTCGCTGCAGGTCCGATCGTACAACCATCTTGCCGTCCGTGATAACACACAATACAAAGCATGGCGCAATGCCTGACATGTCTTTGTACCCCCAGCGAGCACAGCTTTCCCCACAACAGCGGCACGGCAGCGAAGTCGTCATCGCCACGCAGATGCATTCGTTTGAGCGAGCTTCAGCCCTTCTCCTCCAGAGCTAGCGCAGGCTGAGCCTGTGGCAAAGCTAGGTCGTTGCTACGCAGACGACTTGCTTGATGAAGCGGAAGCGGATGCTCGAATCTAGCTTCGACTCGAATTTAGCAGATGACCGCGCAAACCTTGGTGCACGGACTGCGATGGGAAGGGTGGCGATCTTGATGGAGAGGCCTGGATCGTCCTTTGGCTGCATCGCAGCGAGCCTTCGAGCTTCCAAGCTTCGCATGCTTTTGAGTGATAGCAAGCGTTGAGATCGACCGCCAGCTTCCACCAAACGCGGGTCTGATAGACCGCCAGTCGATAAACTGAAGGCTTATCGCCTCTGCGCTGTAGTATAAGAAATACAGTGCCTCGTCGAGCTGTCGACAGTGACAGGCGGTTTCCCCGGGTCCAAGGATTGGCGAAGCCTGGAGCGAATCCGGAGACGTCGGAGTGAAACGAAAATTCGATGAAGTATCCGCACTCGTCGCCAAGATGAGAAATCACTGGAACGCGTGTCCACTTCCACGAAAATGCGAGGCGGCTAAGCTCTGGGCTGCTGTGATCTGCTCAGATCCATTCAGTTCTCGCTTGCCTTGTCGATTTTAGCCGCAACCGAAAAGAGTAGGCGAGAATCATTGCTAATCATTGCTGGATGTGTCATGGGCGCCGCCGTCGATGGGCTCACGCAGGCTGATCGTAGCTGGAGGCGAGGATTGAGGTCTGCAATATTGTAGGTATGCATCGAAGTGGACTACGTGCACGCCCGCGAACAATCTCGGACTTGTGTCGGCCCGTGCGACGAAGGCATTACGATACACCATTGAATCTTATGCAGGTTAGAGTTGTGGCCAACGCGTAAAAAGGGCCCTCAAAAGGCCGCTGCTTGCGAATGCGTGCAGCTCACGGAAGCCGGCAGCGGCAGGGGTCGTCGTGATACATTACTGACGGCCAGTTCTCGGACAGCAAGCAAGCCTCACCACCTGCAAATAACGCCACAAGGCGATTTTGGTGCCGGGGTGTGCCTGGCCTCGCAGCCATTGCTGATGCCTTCGAGTAAGCAATAGCTCTGCGACATTGTCTCACGAGACACTGCTAGAGGACCTGCAATATCTCGAGCTGATTCTTGATCTGCGCCCCTCCTGCCTGCTGGCTGCAACTGCAACCGTTGAGCGATGCCGAATGGCGAAGCTAAGACAGCTCACTACTCGTGGCAATCTTTCCTAGGAAGGGGACCGAAGATCTGGACTAGGAGAGTTTCCACCAGGAGATCAGACTTGTAATGGCAAAGATTCGCAGGGCTCTCCGGCGGCGGCACCAGGGAAGATCTAGGAGGTGGTGTGTTGTATCGTGTGGGTCTGCCATCCAGCTGGATCCGACCGCGTGACAGGTGGAAAAACAAGAGTCGTGCACGACGCCTCTAATCCGTAAAGAGCGGCGAGGACGAATCCATCAGCTCATGATTTGGTCACTGGAACGGAGGTCTGGAATATGTCACCGAAGTCTCATAATGCTTCGTGGCTGAATTCTGAGCTTCGACGTGACCAGTGGCCAGTCCATGTTGGTCCCTCCGATCGATGAAGGACGCATTGCTCGCTGCTGCCACGAATGTCAATGGCCTAAGGAGCTTGGAAGTGCGGCAAGGTGGGATATCTCCGTCCGGGGTAAAATGAGCGAGTACCTTGATCTAGCACTGACGCGTCGTAGCTCGAGTGCAGCTGGTGGCGCAGCGACGGGACTGCGTGGTCCCGTGGCGTGACGGGAGGAGAGAGTGTCGATGAGAAATCGTGGTCATGGCCATGCCGTGGCCGTAGGCGGCGAGTAGAGTAGCGCGATGAGGGTAGGGCGATTAGCGAGTCGAAAAGTGTGATTGGGGGAAAGAGAGGTCGAGTGACGACGGAGGTACCAGTCATCGCGCACTGAGAGTGGCGGGGAGTGGGGGTATCGATCAAGTCTCCGCCTGCACACTCAAAGGCAAAGGAAGCGGATACATGGCGCCTCTGGACCCCAGACGGCGCCTACCCTCTACGGCATGGTCGAGTGACTCTGTCTTGGACGTTTCCGTGCTCGCCTACCACGCCAGACGCCGTGCCATGCCTCTTCCTACGAGCAGCGCCCTCATACACGCACCTGCACACCCCCCGGCACGCCGTCCCCCCCGGGGTCTGGGGGTCATGCCCGTCAAGTGACTGCTGGACTCGAGGCGGTCTGGTTGGCGTAGCGTACCCTCGTGCCCGATTCTCACACCAGAGATACGTCGAGCCTGGCTGCTACCTCGACCTCTGTGCCTGCTTCGCTCTTTCCGCTGGCATCATTATTCACCTCGTACCTCACAATTCTTTTCCACTCGGCCTCCCGCAGCTCTCACTCACTCTTGCAGCATCGGATAGCCAACGACAGCATCTTTTGAGCCCGCCGCAGCGCCATTACTCGCTCCTCTCTCGTTCCTGCGTCCCCGCAAAAACGGCTCGGCTTTCTGCACCATCTTCTCTCGTTTTCGTCAGCAGCATCGCGCAGATCCCCCAGACGCTGCAGGACTCGTCTTTGTCTGCAGATTGAGCTCTGTCTATACAGATCTATTGCTTTTCGAAGCTGTGTCGGTCCGTGGTCAAGCGCATTGGCCAGCGAACTCCCGATAGCCTGGCAACAAGTTGGCAGCGCATCTTTTCTCAGTCCGACAAAGCTGAACAGCTTCATCTCTCGAACTTCGCCCTCCACACCATCCGAATCTGCTCGTGAACATAGCACTCCATTGAATACTCACAATCTCGGAGGTCCTCTGGATAGGCTTCGGCGCAAGAGTATATATCGGACACCCACGCGTACATTGTGAATGGCTTGCGTCATTTAGACCTTGCTTTGAACGTATCAAAACCTTGTTCAGCATAGCTGACTCGACATGGCCGACGCATCAATGTTTCACGGCACGCCAGAGAGCACAGTATCGACCGCCTCACCAGAGACAGCAATATGGGGTGAGAGCAACGGGCACAACGGTTTCGGCGAGCCTCGTGAGTAGGCGCATCCGTTCACGTTTCGTCGACTGACGTTGCTGCAGCTCTCGCACCACTGACCAAGACAATTTCGTCAATTTCTGCAATCTCGGGCGTGTCGATTGCGACCGACGCCACAGGCTACACCTCGAAGACCGACAAACCGCGACCTCATGTCTGCACGACGTGCATGCGGTCCTTCGCACGCCTTGAACATCTAAAGCGCCACGAGCGCTCGCACACAAAGGAGAAGCCGTTCGAATGCCCAGAGTGCGCGCGGTGCTTCGCGCGTCGCGACCTCTTACTGCGGCATCAGCAGAAGCTCCATCTCATCACCACGCCGCTGACGAGACCGAAGGCAGGTCGAAGGGAAAGCTCGAGCTCCGTGGCCGGCAACTCTTCTGCCAAAGTGCGCAAAGGCTCCGCCGCCGCAGGCGTGATGGGCGCGCCGAACCTTCCAGGACAAGTCCGCCCTAGAGCCAACACAATCAGTCATGTGGACGGTGCCAATTTCGGCATGTACATGATGGGCCACCCAGGTCAGATGCACAACGAGCAGCGACGACCGACGGGACCCAATATCAACGCCCCACAAGGACATCCTGGCTTTCCCCAGCACGGTCCTCATCTAGGAATGCCAAATCACCCACCACGAATCGACACTCACGGATTGGGCATTTCTTCCGGGGGAATGCGCACCGCTCCTCCTGTTGGGAACTTCACGTTCGACCAAGCGTTTGCGCCTACCATCAATCCTGCGCAGTTGCAGGTCGACGATCATATGCGACACGGATCTCCATACGCGCAGCAGTTCGGGTTCCCGTCATGTCCACCGATGATGGAGGAAGAGGAGACATTTGACTGGATGCCAGGCTTCAGTGCCAATACCCAATACAACAATCCACACGAGCAAGCACTTGGTGGGAGCTCGCCTTCCAACCTAAGCACTGGCAGCGGCACGAACGGAATGGCAGACTCCATGATGGATAGTCAGACTTCTCAAGCCACGGCATGGGCTGGCAGAATCACTATGCGCCTGCACTGAGCACGCCAGGCGCATTCTCGAATCCGACCTTTACACCGTACTCGCAGCAGGGCGAATTCGCGCCTCCCATGCATATGCACAGCAATTCCGGCCATGTCGAGCACATGTACACGGATCCATCTATGTCGATGCAGCATCTGACCCTGGCTTTCCAGGCTTCGGACCTCCCATTGCATCATCCGATCGCTGTGAGCAACGATGGACTTAGCAATTCCTCGTCTTCCATGAATGGCAGCGCAACGAGCATTGTCACAGCTCCATGACCTCGGCGTCGTCTGATACGGTCACCGATGCCACGAGGCAAGCACTGCTGACAAGTCTGTCACAGCCGTCCGCGTTCGGCTCGGGTCTTCGAAAGCTTTCGCAGCCGCATGGCAGTTCGCCACTATCGCCCAGAGATCCCAACAAGCCTGTAGGATTGGCCGCGACATTCCCGAGCACAAGCGACTTACAGCGCTACATAAATGCCTATACGCACTTTTTCCATCCTCATTTCCCATTCTTGCACATCCCTACGCTCAACTTCGACTCACCAACGTTCACTACAAACGTGCGTTACGCCTCCAACGGCAGCCTTGGCGAAGGTGGCTTGATGGGCGGCGGAGGCTGTCTCGTTCTGGCCATGTCGGCCATTGGCGCGCTCTACGAGTTCGAGAGAGGGCCGTCCAAAGACTTGTTTGAGTCGTCGAAGAAACTGATGCAGATTTATCTTGAAGAGCGCCGCAAGGCTGATCACGCTTCCTCGAATGGACGCCTGTCGCCCGCCAGTGCTGCATCTCAAAACACTCCTCTGTGGCTGGTGCAGGCCATGCTCTTGAACGTCATCTACGGTCATCAGTGCGGCGACAAGACTGCTGGCGAGATTGCGAGCACGCACTGCGCGGCTCTTGTGAGTCTGGCACGTGCAGCCGGGCTGATTGTCACGCCCGCAGGGAGGAACAACATGGCTGGTCCACACATGGGCAACAGTGGTCCTATGCTCAAAGACCCGCAATTCACCGATCACTGGCAAGCTCCCGGAATGGCTCATGACGAGGTGACGCAGTGGCACCAATGGGCAGCCGCGGAGGAGAGACGACGCACGCTCTTCGCCATCTTCCACATGTCGAGCATGTTGGTATCTGGCTACAACCATGCGCCGGCGTTGATGAACTCGGAGATGTTTATCGACCTGCCTTGTGACGAGGATCTATGGCAAGCCGATAGTGCCGTAGTATGGGCGAAGAAGGGAGGTGCTGCATACGCGGCGCACAGAGCTCTCTCGTTCCCGGGTCGCACTGGAAACGCTTCTCACCGCTGGCGAACACATCGACATGCCTTTTGATCGGCCGTTTGGATCCGGCGTCCCAAGACACACTGTGCCGCCCAGTGACCTCAAGCCAAGTACTTTTCGGCTGTCTGGTGCTAATCAACGCAATTCACAATTACATCTGGGAGACACGACAGAGGCACTCTGGGCGGCCATGGACAACGCAGGAGACGGAAGCCATGTACGCGAACATAGAACCAGCACTTCGAGCGTGGCAGGCCGCATGGGCCTCGAACCCGACACATAGCCTGGAGCGACCGAATCCTTATGGACTCGGACCTTTGTCTGCAGACTGTATCCCATTGCTCGATCTTGCGTATGTGCGCCTCTTCGTAAATCTCGGTCAGTCGAAGGATGGCCTTTTGGCAGCGCGAATGGGACGCCATGGCCGAAGAGCTTGCCACTGGCCAGGATATCATTCAGCACGCCGATGACAGTGATCTCTCTGGCGATACGAGCAACACCGCTACAAACAACTCGCCCATTCTCGGCAACCGTGTCATCATGCCAGTGGACGAGCGCATGCCTTCAGGACCGGACGGCAGTCGCAGGCAGTCCTCCAAGCGGGAGAAGCAGCTCAGGAAGGCGGCTTTCTATGCTGCGGACTCCTTGTCAATGTCCGACAAGCTTGGGGTCACCTTTGCCGACTTCACCTCGAGGGAGCTGCCTATGCAGTCTGCCTTGTGCGCATTCGACTGCGCACAAGTCCTCGCGGAGTGGATGGCGACGACGCAAGAGCGCGTCGGTCGCTTCGTCGGCGTCATCGGCCGAGACAACATCGACTTCAACCCAAGTGCCTGCGATCATGCTCTTGGAAGACGAAGACTGCAAGTTGCTCGAGAAGATCGCGGACATCTTGGCCAAAGCCGAGGCCAAGATGACTGTTGAGATTTCCCACCTTGATGCTCACGGCGCCGTGGCGGCTGTCAACAGCCTGCCGTCTGTGAGCAGCGGCGGCTACGGCAGCAAGATCCTGCTGGTGACGGCGTTCAATTTTAGTCGGAGCGCAGAATGGCCTGGTAAGTCGTCCTCAGCGTTTGCATTGCAAGAGCTATACTAATATGCGTGTAGTGATGGCTCTTATGACCACAGCCTTGGAGGCTCAAGCGGAGCATATGGCGAGACGCGCAGAAGCGTCGCTTATCGGTCGTTTGTGACGACGGGATTTAATACTGCGTGTTGCGGTGCATAGCACGATGTGCTCGTTGCACTTGTTCGAATATGTCGATTTTCATGAGGACACGATTACAAGATGGCAGCTACAGTATCTTCGAGATGCTGTGCTGTCCGGCGGAGATTGAATGTCAGGAGCGTTGGACTCCTGCTGACGGGTCAGAGGACGCGTGTAAAAGTCATTTCATGGTCGTCGCATGCTTGTCGGCGGCCCTACGTATACAGCTTTGACGAATGTACGATTGCTCGAACGTATCTCAGAGCCGTGACTTTGCCTGCCGCTCGACATGTACTTCAAGGACAGACTAGCACAATGATGTTGATTGTATGCAATGTGCACAAAGCGCCAAGGACATGTCTACGACGCGGAAATCCTCTCCGCTCGCGGCTCCCCGCTGTCCATGAATGCTTTCAACGAACAACGTCGAGCAAGTCCGCTCCGCCTTCGCGTACACCAACCTGACGCCAGACTCTCCAATTCCGTGCTTTGATGTGCCTGAGTGCTGAGTGCAAGCCGACGTTCGACGACGCATCGGGTCTCTCCCGGCCCGGGTGTGATACTCCTGCTAATTCGCAAGCCCGAAAGACACTGTCCGCCGTGAACTGAACCGTACCGTGTACGGTCGACACAGCACCAGGTCCGAAACATCGGCACTCGATGCTGGCCCCGCAGGAGACTCCGTGTGCTAGAGCGTTGTATAAGAACTTCTGTCGTTGCTTCTTCGCGAGCGTGAATACCTCGACCTTCTCTGTAGTGCATGTGCGATTGTTGTCCTGCATGTTTCTTTGAGCAAATCCCGTCCATCGAACTGTCTCGCGAGAGACTACTGCCTTTGAGATCGCCGAGACTTGCGTTAAGCTCAAGGGTTTGAGTTTGCGTAAGCTGCTGCTCCGCTCGACCTCTGACCTGCAAAGAGCACCTGAATGGCATCATCGACAGCATTGGAAAGACTGTGAAGCCGATGGACCAACCTCGCTTGATCCGTCTGACGTCTCAAAGAGCAATGACAGTGAATCACCTTTCCGGCGGCGGTGCTGCCCAGAAACCTCACACCGCAACCAGTCGTCACAGTCCCCACGGCCTCCTTGCACAAAAAAGTCGCCCTGATCACCGGCGCAGGTCGCGGCATCGGTCGCGGGCTGCGCAATCGAGCTCGGCCGACGCGGCGCCTCGGTCGTCGTCAACTACCAGTCCTCGAAATCCCCACGCGGAAGAAGTCGTCAAAGAAATTCACTCTTCTCCAACGGCGCGCGCGCCATCGCCATCCAAGCAGACGTGAGCAAAGTCACCGAGATTGAGCGGCTCTTCCTCGCCGCCAAGGCGGCCTTTGGCAAGATCGACATTGTCATGAGCAACTCCGGCACCGAGTCGTGGGCGAAGACCGAGGACATCACCGAGGCCGAGTACGACCACGTGTTCAACCTCAACGCGCGCGCGCAGTTCTTCGTTGGGCAGGCGGCGCTGCGGCACTGCGAGCACGGCGGCAGGCTCGTGCTCATGAGCAGCATCGCCGCCGGGCTCATGGGCGTCAAGAACCATGCGCTGTACAACGCGAGCAAAATGGCCGTCATTGGCATGGTCAAGAGCTTTGCGACAGACTTCGGCAAGAGGGGCATCACGGTCAACGGCGTCGCGCCGGGCGGCGTCATGGAGCGCAATGTTCACCGAGAATGTACGTCCCCTTGCCATCGTGGCTGCTCATACTGACGCGTATGCAATCAGGCGTGGCACTACATCCCCGGCGGAACGCCCGACATACCGGGCGACCGGATCGAGGAGATGATGGCGTCCGCGAACCCGCTCGGCAGGTGCGCGGACCCCGTCGACGTCGCGCGCCGTCGTCGGCTTCTTGTGCTCCCAGGACGGGTGGGTCTTTGTCCTTTTCCTTATCCGCGGCACTTCTGTTTCTCGTTCCTGTACTACTTGCGACATGCTTCCTCGTCCTCTTGCGCTTGACGATTCATCTCTGGTCTTTGACAAATGTGACTGACGGAGTGTAGGGAGTGGGTCAATGGACAGGTCATCACCATCTCCGGCGGGAGCGGGCAGTGAATTGGACGATTTGGCCTGAGGGCATGTCGAGCGGGGAAGCGGCAAAGCGAGAGAGAAAGCTATCACGGGTGTCGAGGTCCAAGGGCGAGCAGACTGTCAGCACTTCGGGAGCCTGTTCGCTCGAGGGTCGGCATGCAGCATTCCAGAATTCGAGGCTGAAGACCATACATTGTAGTTGGCCATTCGAGCACTGCTGTCACCTTTCCCATGACCATGTCTCTTATCATGATCCACATACCAGTCGTCCGATGCCTCCGAGCCTTCGGGAGCGTGAGGTGTTCAGATATCGGGCTTTTGCTCGTCTTGCTCGTGCTTCTCGGTCCGGGAGTCTTCTGCACGATGTTATAGACTAGGGATGAATGCAGGACGACACTCTAACCTCAAGGTCTTCTTCTTTTAGCAAGTCTCTGCAGCTCCAATCATTTCCAGCACGCAGACTTGACTCGGCAACATGATCATAGAAGAAAGCCAGCATATGCAAGAACGTAGCATGACAGTCTATTCTATATGCGCAAACATCGGTCTATATCCATTCGTGAACACAAGTTGCCCGGCCAATTCAAAGCGAAGAGCCCAGCCACATCGACGCCTGTACCAATTTCATACTCCAAAATCGCATCCCAAGCGAAGCCATGGCATAGCAAGGCATGTCATTTCCACCGACGTGTATATCATCACCTGAACCTCCTCTCCCTGGGGTTCGCCTCGGCGCCGTCGGCTCCTCGTCCATCTGATCCGGGTTTCTGACGTGCTTGACCGGGTGCAGCAGCATCATGGGGAAGCACAGCCGGCCGTGCTCCTGCTCCCACGCGTACGTGCCAATGTCGTCGAACTTGTCGTACTCGGCCATCCACCCGCGGTGAGCACGGTGAAGGTCTGCCGCCAGCCGAGCCAGCGCGAGTAGATCATCTTGCCGAAGTCGCTCGCGTAGTACCACGACCAGCCGGCGAAGTTGTGCTCCCGGTCGATGTTGTACACGCTGTCGCGCTCCTGGCCCCAGCGAGCGAGGGCGCCTTCGCCGTTCGGGCCGGTGCCCTCCTGCGGGAGCTGGAGGCGCGCGAGCGTCTCGTTGTAGGCGCGGCCGCGGCCCCAGTCGGGGTGTGGGAGGGGCTGGAGCGGGCCGTCGTTGAGCGGCTCGGACCAGTTCTTGTAGGAGCCCGCGCCCCAGCCGTCGGCGTTGAAGACGGCGTCCGAGTACTCGGCCGGCCACTCGTGCGTGAACCAGATGGGGTGTGGGACGTGGACGGCCTTCAGGCCGTGGAACAGTGCGACCGACGACGGCCACATTTCCGAGGCCATTGACTTGCCGGAGAGGTTCTCGACGTGCATTGCGTGGAGCATGCGCCGGGAGAAGCGGGCGTGGGTGTTGATGTAGGCGCGGTGCGGGACGCCGTGCCAGTCCTGGCTATAACCTCTCACCCAATCTTTCCATGCCTAGGACGATCAGTACATGCAGGTGCGAAACATAGAAATGCTTACCCATGAAGTGTCGACCGGATCCCAGATGGGCAGCAAAGTGATGAAGTCCGCTTCCCTCGCCGACTCCCCACTCGTAGTTGTCCTCTTCCTCCGAGTGTGGTGGCTCAGGACCGAGCGGTGGCTGCGACTCGAATGGAACAGGACCCCAGATGGTCCCGTTGATCCATTTGGAATTCACAATGTCTCGGTTGGTGTTATTGAAGAACTCTTCGTACGTGCCGTGGACGTCCGGGATGTAGTATCGTGCATTCCTCTCCCAGAGGTATTTCCTCGGCGCCTTGCGCGCGAATTCCGCAACGGTCTCAGTGAAGGCGTAGTGTTGACCGATCAGTCGCGCGTCCATTTCCCAGTTCCACACGAATTCGAATTCTGGGTGCGTCTCCATGAACCACTGCACAGCCATGAACTGAGAGATGAGCACACGGTACTCGCCGACATCTGGGTAGAGTTTCGACATGAATTGCTCAGACCAGAGGATGGTCATGTCCCTGAGCTCCTCGGGCACGCTCATGAGCTTCTCCTGGAAGAGCTCTTCGTGGCTGTAGAATTCGTCCTCTCCTTTGACATTCTAGGGTCATCAGCAAATACGCAGAAGAGTTTGTTTAGTCGACTTACGAGGAACAAGAAGATTTGGTATTCACCGCCGCTCTGCAGTGTCAACTCCGAGACCAATGACCGCAAGGCCTGGATGTCGTGAGCTCGAATTCATAATGCTCCCAAGCACGGATGAGCACGGCCGTTCGAGGCCTGAACTCTTGCTGGCCAGACTCCAGGAGAGGAATGGTCGGCGGCGGCACGTATATGGCAGATTCGATGATGAATCTCGGCAAGCGTAGCTCCGGCGCCGCCGAGATCCAGAATCTGTCCGAGTTGCGCGCCAGGCAGTCGTTTTGCAATTCACCGAGCTTGAGAGTCTGAAGCTCATTGCCGCTGACCGCGAACGGGCCAAGACGCGAGTATCGGTCGAAGCAGACGTCGGCATCCAGGCCGAGAGCCTCGAACGAGCCGACATCGGGTCCTGGAGAGTTCGGTGTGCGCTTGTAGGCGTGAACGACCTCGGCGACGGTCTCGTTGAACGGAATGCCGCGAAGACCATTGCAGGACTGGTATCTGCCCTTCCACTTCTGGCGGTACGCCTTGCTGTCGTAGTCTGGATATGGCGAGTAGGTGAATGCTTTGGCGGAAGAGGTGATTGTGTTTTGGGTGAAGAAGTCGATGTGCTGCTCGAAGCCTTCCCATCGATTCGGTCGTGGTCGAGGCCGACGTACGGTGCGTACGGTGGAATGTGAAGATACGCATACAACGGCGCGTCCCAGACGAGCGTCTCCTGCAACCAAGGCTCGAGTCTCTCGCGGACGCCGTAGTGGTCGATTGGGATGTCGTCGGGAATTGGATCGCCGGAAGGCGTGGGCGCAGAAGGCGCGGAAGAGGAAGATGCTGCTAGTGATGCAATGGTGGCAGAGCCAGCCGAGCTGATGTGAGGAACGGAATGGCTTAGAGGATATCGAAGCTGGAGACGAGGAAAAGGATGAGCTGGCGACGTGCGCAGCTGATGACGAGTGAGCAGCAGACGCTTCCGCAGACTTGCCGCCAGGCTTGAGCATCGCTGATATCTTGGCAGCAAACTGCTTGTCCTCGACCTCATTGTCGAACTCTGACGGTCGCTGCCTTTGCGTGGCGGCCTCATCGGCCAAGACCTCTTCCGAAATACCATTGAGCTTCTGTGGCCGCGGCGGTCTCGATGCGGGCCTCGGCCGGTCTGTATTGTTGTCTGCGAAGCTGAATTCGATATGTTTCGTAGTATTGCTGTGCGGCCTTCTTCGCCGGCTCGTGGAAAGAGACGAGTGTCGAGAGTGTGAGGATTGAGAGGACGAGGGCGACCAGGGTTGCGCGAGAACGCTTCCTGCGCGTGACGGGATACTGAGGGAGCTTTTTGAACTCAGACATTATGTCGTGGGCGAAGCGAGTGTGAGGCCAGGGTGGCCGCGATCCGGTCGAGCTGTTCAGGGGGATGTCGTCCAGTGAGGCATAATTGCGTATCGTGAGGCTCGTCGCTCGAGTTGTGAATGAGGCGATTGATCCTCGTCGTATTACTTGTTAATATCAGAGTCGAGGGTAGAGAAGGATGATGATGATGAGGAGGAGGAAAGTTGCAGCAACAAAGCAGAGAGGAGTGTGGATGTAATTGCACGCGGTCCTCAGCTCGTCCAAGCTGGGCGTGGTAGCGAGACAGAGCAGGTCGGGCCAAAAGGTACAGGAGAACGCCAGCAGCACGGTCAACGCGTTTTAGGCCCTAACAGGCGACGAGGTGCGCCCGCCGGTCCACGGTCAGGTTGATGAGCGGAGCGGATGCTGCTGGCACTTTGGTTAGTGAAGGAGACGGGCGTCTTGGAATGGGGAGTTTAGGGTGATTACTACTACGAGTCGGGCATGGTCGACGGCGCTCACAAAGGGGCTGTTCACATAGCCGGTTAGTGGACTGCGGCAATGTGCAAACGGCTCTTTGTCGCTCCTGTCACTCCTTGCCGATGGCTTGCTCGCCTCACTTGCCCATCGTCGCCTCAACAACCGTCGTCGAGTTGCAGGAACATGCTTTGCGATCGTGTGCTTGCGACAATCGAGACATCGTATGCCTCTCCAACCATGAAGATGACTAGACCGGCATACCGCCTGCGTCCAGCCTGCAAATCATTCGTGAAATGCCCCGGCGTTGTGGGTCCGTGCGATAAACTTTCCTGCTGCAGCTCAACGCTTTCCAGCTCGACGGTCACGCCGTCATGACTTGATCGTGGACATGGTCTTGGCCTGAGAGTCGCGAGCATGAGATGGACAACGGACCATGCAGGCTCGTGAAATCTTATCAAGCCTTCGCGCACATGTCGCCGTGCAGCTTCAGAGGGTGGCGAAGATGCCATGCCGTAGGAGAATTGCATCTCGGTCCCTCGTTGACGCCATCCGTGTCTCACAGCCTTGGACGTTGGGCTTCGGCGATATCCTGAAGCGCTGATTATCTCTCCGTCAAAATGATGCCAACATCTTGCCATTAATTCACGCTCGGGTCGAGATGGAGCTGACCGGCGATATGCATGATCCCTTGTCGTAGATTATTGCCCTCAGCCGAGGGTCCAATGGGTCCTCTGAGAATGTGTATTCTATCCGCCTCCCAATAATGATCGAATTTCGTCTCGCCAGACCGCTCAGCTGAACGCCACCGGCCTCGTGGGAGCTGGCGTCTGGAAGTAAGGGACGAACTGGTCTCGAATAACCGTCGCAAACCACGGTCGGATCGTCAGGGCCGTGGTGCGAGCGTCGGCAACGATGAGCGAGGTGTCTCCGAGTCTGTAGATCATCAGTCACCGTGCCTTTGCTCTATGCTGTGCTTTGAAGTGCAAGGTCAGGCTCCAAAGAACTATACCTTTGCACATGAAGTCGACCCAGTTTCTACCATCACGAGTGCAGAAGCTGTTCAAATCCCCTGCCAAGGTTAAACAGGTCGAAGGCGCGGGATCTAGCATGAACAATCCCAAGGCGCCGGTCCGTGCCAGAGCGTCATTGATCTTCGCCATCGCCAACCCTGAAGTGCCGTTGGGATCGAGTCTAATTTAGCGTCGACGTTGTGGTAAGATCTCTGCTTGCCTCACGGACAAATAGCAAGAGCAAAAGGACCTCGAGTTGATCGTCGACAGCCTGTTGCAGGTCTGCGATAGATGAAAAGATATCATCCATATCAGTGCCCTGTCCAATCGGCAACCTGCGCTCATATCTGTCTTGCAATGCTGTAGCCGAGCGATACCATGATGATTCGCACAACAGACGTGAGCCGGTCTGTCATATGTCCTGCTGTTTGGTCGTCCAGTACCGCGTGTCACAAGATTGAGCCTCAAAATGACTCAAAGACGTTCGAGAGCTACACATCCAAATTCACCTCACCTACCTCATCGTCTTAAACAAGCATTCACCAGTGGAGCAGATGATGAAGATGCTTGCGCGTGATTCATGTCCTTGCAATATACGGGAATAACGAAGCTCGCAGAATAACTATAGGTCTTGCCACGAGTGATGAGCGCTGCAAAGCACAGCGGTCGTTTCCCAAGCTTCACTCCTCGTGCTATCTCGCACTCCGTCAAAAGCAAGCTCATCTCGAAGTTTATGCTCATAAGATGCTCTTCCAGGACACAGTCCCTCCCAAGATTGAAGCACCGAGCTTTGCCGCTTCGTGCTACACGTATCGGATGCAGTCACGCGTCGAAATGTGACGCTGCGATAGCCGGATGGAAGCGAAATGCTTATGCTTAACCTTGTTTGCCAGTGCCAACCAATGCTCAGCTGCGTATCGCCTGACTGTGGAGCTCGTCCATGTGCAATGATTGAGCGCCACTTCCCCGCAGTTCGTCGCTCAGACTGCTCGCACACTTGTAGAGTCGGTTTACATCCTTGCATCGTCCTCGTCGAGTAGATACTTTCAAGATACACAGCACAATGACGAAATGGGATTCTTCGATCTACGGAAAGTAGGTACCAGAACTTCTGCCGCTTCTTGCGACAAGGCGGTTGCGCAATCGCAAGAAATGCCAATCAATGAGGCCATGGCAGCCGACATCGCGAATTCCATGGCGCCTGCGCCAAGCGGAGAGCTCCATCGCGGCCTCAAGGCGAGGCACATTACGATGATCGCCATAGGAGGCGCTGTAGGCACCGGACTCATCATCGGGACTGGTGCTGCCCTCGCTCGTGCTGGGTGCGGTAGCTCTTCGAGGCCAGTGAGCTTGCTGACAACTAAAGTCCTGGCTCAATCCTGATATCATATACGCTGGTCGGTCTACTCGTTTGGGTTAGTTGTCGCAGCTTGCCGCAAACAATCGGCTGACATTCGAGACTGTGATGTGCGCCCTAGGCGAGATGGCAGCATGGCTTCCAATGTCCTCTGGCTTCACCGGCTACGCGAGCCGCTTCTGCGATCCTGCGCTTGGCTTTGCACTTGGCTGGTTTGTCGACATTTCAAAGATCGCAGTTCGTGACAGCCGCTAATACCGTCAGACATACTACCTCAAGTATCTCGTAGTCATGCCGAACCAGCTCACTGCTGCTGCCCTTGTCATCCAGTATTGGGTACCCGCGGAAAGGATCAATCCTGGAGTGTGGATTACAATCTTCCTGGCGGCCATCATTACGGTCAACTACTTCGGGGTCAAGATCTTCGGCGAAGTCGAGTTTTGGCTCTCGAGCGTCAAGGTCATCGTAGTCATTGGACTCATCATCCTTTCTCTTGTGCTTGCGGTGGGAGGCGGACCTGATCATGACGTGAAAGGCTTTCGGTACTGGAAGAATCCGGGCGCTTTCGCGAGCTATCTTCCTCCTGGTGGCATGTGTTGCCGCACAGATTCGGGATCATGCTGACGACGAGCAGATAGCAGCATCGGCCGCTTCACGGGCTTCTGGTCCAGCTTGGTGACCGCAGTCTTCGCATACCTGGGCACGGAGCTGGTCGGCGTCACGGTCGGAGAAGCGCAGAACCCTCGCAAGGTTATTCCGCGCGCCATCAAGCTGACCTTCTACCGCATCCTCGTCTTCTACGTCCTCAGCGTGCTCTTCATCGGCATGAACATACCCTACAATTCCCCCGAACTCGCCTTCGCGGTCGGACACTCCGTCGGCGCATCGGTAAGCAGCCCAATCCCCACCGCCTCGTACGTAGCTGACAATCCAGGCGTCCCCGTTCGTCGTCGCCATCAAGCTCGCAGGCATCACCACGCTCCCATCCGTCGTCAACGGCGCCATCCTCCTCTTCGTCTTCAGCGCCGCCAACTCGGACCTCTACATCGCCACGCGCACTATCTACGGCCTCGCCGCGGACGGCAAGGCGCCCCGCGCCTTCTCCCGCACAAACGCCGCCGGCGTGCCCGTCGTCGCCCTCGCCGTCAGCGCCCTCTTCGGCGGCCTGGCGTACCTCAGCTGCGCAGACGACAGCCGCGTCGTCTTCGGCTACTTTGTCAACCTCGTCAGCACGTTCGGCCTGCTCACGTGGATCAGCATTCTCATCGCGCACGTCTGTTTTGTAAGGGTGCGAGTGGCGCAAGGCGTGCCGACAACGAGTATGCCGTGTATGGCTCCGCTCGGCTCGAAGGGGAGTATCGTCGCGGCCGGGTTCAGCGTCGTCATCGCCGTCACGAAGAATTTCGACGTCTTCCTCTGCGATGGCGCGGCTGCTCAAGGTCACGGGACGTGCTTCAACTATCGACACTTTGTGACTGGATACCTCGGGTTGCCGATATATGTCATGCTGGTGGTTGGGTACAAGATCGCGAAGAAGACGAAGAGGGCGCGCCCGCTCGAGGCGGATCTCTTCACCGGCAAGGACAAGATCGATCGCGAGGAGGAGGACTTTGTGGCCGAGGAGACGAGGGTCAGGCGCGCACAGGGCAGGGCTGGAGGGACGTTCTTCTATCGCAAGTTTCTGAGCTGGCTGTTTTGAGGGTGTAGGTTGTCAAGCGTTGAGCGTGTTTGAGCAAGCTTGAGGATTGGAGGAAATTGCATCTCGGAGTGAGCTCGTATGTATAATCACATCGATTTCAGGACTAGAATTGTGAAAAAGGGACACCTGAACTGGCCGTTGATACCCCTGAGCAGCTTGGCGTGGCCATGGCAGCTGCCATACTCATTCTGATCGACCATCCCATGCCCATAGCCATGTCGCCCCATCCGATGCCAACTGAACAATCTTCTGCGCCGCCTTCCATTTACGTGAGAGCTCAATCGTCCAGGATCCATCCTCATTCCCAGCCGTGAGCCACGCTCCAGAATCCCTTCCATCCTGTCAACGCCACATCCCCTTTCCGCTCCCTCCCTCCCCTTGACATCCTCACGCTCAATCACGGCAACGCAAGCCCCTTCTTCCCCTCTTCAATCGCGCTCTCATCACCCTCCACAATGTACTCCCTAGCAAAACCCCTGATCCGCATAACAAACGCACAAGTGCCCAACAGCCAC
>JAQQXO010000277.1:0-15000 GCA_029852735.1 Persea americana
TTCATATTACAAATCTTACTCGAACTGCTCGTTTTTTGTCAGAAGCCTGTGATTTAGTTTTTGATGCAGCAAGTATAGGAAAACACTTCTTAATAGTTGGTACCAAAAATAAAGCAGCCAATTCAGTAGCATCAGCTGCAATAAGGGCTCGGTGTCATTATGTTAATAAAAAATGGCTCGGTGGTATGTTAACGAATTGGTCCACTACAGAAATGAGACTTCATAGGTTCAGGAACTTGAGATCGGAACAAAATACGGGGAAACTCAATTGTCTCCCGAAAAGAGATGTAGCAATGTTGAAGAGGCAATTATCTCACTTGCAAACCTATCTGGGCGGGATCAAATATATGACGGGTTACCCGATATTGTAATCATCGTTGATCAGCAAGAAGAATATACGGCTCTTCGAGAATGTCTCACTTTGGGGATTCCAACAATTTGTTTAATCGATACAAATTGTGACCCGGATCTCGCAAATATTCCGATTCCAGCGAACGATGACGCTATAGCTTCAATCCGATTGATTCTTAACAAATTAGTATCCGCAATTTGTGAGGGCGGTTCTAGCTATATAAGAAATTGTTGATTAATAATAGGATAAGTCAATGACTTTGGAAACTCCATAAATTGATTGAATCGGTTACTATCCCTGAGTCTCAAAAAAGAGATCAAAATCACTGGGGATATTATGTGATCACTTGGATCCGAAATATACGATTGATTCGAAAGTAGACGAGTTGAGAAAGAGATACGAGATGGCTGAATCAAAATAATTCCTTTTTAAGTTCCATTTATGTCAGAGGGCAATATGAATGTTTACCCTGTTCCATCAACTCACTAAAAGTGTTATACGATATATCCGATGTGGAAGTAGGCCAACATTTTTATTGGCAAATAGGGGGTTTCCAAGTCCATGCCCAAGTACTTATCACTTCTTGGGTTGTAATTGCTATCTTATTAGGTTCAGCCACTATAGCTGTTCGGAATCCACAAACCATTCCAACCGACGGTCAGAATTTCTTCGAATATGTCCTCGAATTCATTCGAGACTTGAGCAAAACTCAGATTGGAGAAGAATATGGTCCTTGGGTTCCCTTTATTGGAACTATGTTCCTATTTATTTTTGTTTCTAACTGGTCAGGTGCCCTTTTACCCCGGAAAATCATACAGTTACCGCATGGAGAGTTAGCTGCACCCACGAATGATATAAATACTACTGTTGCTTTAGCTTTACCTACGTCAGTGGGCATATTTCTATGCGGGTCTTACCAAAAAAGGATTGGGTTATTTCGGTAAATACATTCAACCAACTCCAATACTTTTACCAATTAACATCCTAGAAGATTTCACAAAACCCTTATCACTTAGTTTTCGACTTTTCGGGAATATATTAGCGGATGAATAGTAGTTGTTGTTCTTGTTCTTTAGTACCTTCGGTGGTTCCTATACCTGTCATGTTCCTTGGATTATTCACAAGCGGGATTCAGGCTCTTATTTTTGCAACTTTAGCCGCAGCTTATATAGGTGAATCCATGGAGGGTCATCATTGACTAGCTTCCGAAATGGTCTTAAAAAAAAGCTTATCCCAACTCATACCGGTATATACGATCTAGAATAGGAGCAAAAAAAAAATGTATGATATTAGAGAATTAAAAAAAAGTAAGGGGGGTCGAGCTGGGTATATGTAAGGGCTCTAAGCCAATCCCTGTATATGTTTCGAAGAATGATTCTAGAATCCGGTTCAATAGAAGATACGGATGGTTACGTTATTAAAGAAACAATGTATATGTGATATTAGATATTCACTAGTTATATATGGGCTATCCATATATATTATTTCCCATCCCACTGAATTTAGACGGATTCCAATGCAAGCCCTTCCGTTTATCTGTGACTGTGGATTGAATGAATAAACAAATGAAGTCAAGCATGCATATAGAAGAGAAAGAGCGAAGAATTGAAAGAATGGAATGGTTCGGAACAAAGAAATGGAAGAACTGGAATCATATAGATTTACAAAGACTCCACGGATAGAAACTAAAAACGAGATATCGAAGTAGCTCTGATGATTCAGTAATATTATTATTTCAATTCAGAGTTCTTAGTTCTTTTTTTTTTTCGGATAGATCTTAAGTGATGGAATAATGAAGTAATAATTCATCGGTTGATTGTATCATTAACCATTTCTTTTTTTTGGTGCGAGGAACTTAATATGAATCCATTGATTTCTGCCGCTTCCGTTATTGCTGCTGGATTGGCTGTGGGACTTGCTTCTATTGGACCTGGAGTTGGTCAAGGTACTGCTGCGGGCCAAGCCGTAGAAGGTATCGCGAGACAGCCAGAAGCAGAGGGTAAAATACGAGGTACTTTATTGCTTAGTCTGGCTTTTATGGAAGCTTTAACGATTTACGGACTGGTCGTGGCATTAGCGCTTTTATTTGCGAATCCTTTTGTTTAATCCTATAAATGTGAAAAATAAATATTTATTTTCTTTTCCTATTTTATTGCCGCGGGCTTGCCTTGCCGAATTATATCCAAACTTAACTCCTACAATCACTTCTTCGTTGAGACAATACCCCCGGGGATGGAGTGATTTGAGGATGAGGAATTAGCATAGCAGACCCACTTGCTTTCTTCCCTTCCGTTCTTAATGGAAACTCTTTTTTACTTTTAGGAAGTGTTGCAACAACAACAAACGAGGTATTTCGTAATTGACATGAAACCTGGGACTAAATAAATAGATTATTGAGAATTTCCATGGAAATAATAATAAAGAAAAATATTTATTAAAATGAATCTATTCATATTTATAATAAGGAAATTAATAAAAATAAATCAATCCAAAACAAAGGGGGCGAAGTGATACAAAAAGAACTCTGTTCCATTTTGTTGGTCCTATCTATAGAGAAAAAGCATATGAAAGATGTAACCGATTCTTTCGTTTCCTTTGGTCACTGGCCATCCGCTGGGAGTTTCGGGTTTAATACCGATATTTTAGCAACAAATCTAATAAATCTAAGTGTAGTGCTTGGTGTATTGATCTTTTTTGGAAAGGGAGTGTGTGCGAGTTGTGTATTTCAAGAATAGGCTGGATCCAACCGGCTGCACTTTCCTTTTTTTTTTTTGAATGGGAAAGTTATAAATAGAAAGAAAGGTGCACGATCTCGACGAATTACTTCTGAATAAATTAAGAAATCATATGTAAGAACCATAGCATTTCGTAACTTATTGGTAAATCAACTTTGATTCTCTATCAGCCAATAATGTGGGACCTTTAACATGGTTAAAGCGAAACCGTTTGAAGTCCAGGCACAACATGGTACTCTTTCTACCACTACGTTAGTACTGAGATGGTTTCGAAAAAATGAATAGTTGGCAATTTATCCGATATAGAACACTCATATCGATAAAATGATTTGAACCATTTACTGTAAAAATAGGTGTCTCGCCCTTTTTTATCCAATGTTGAATCGATGACCTATGTCTAAAATAAGAAGAATTTTTTGGATTTGAAGAAAACAAAAAAAAAAGAAACAACTTTGCTGACAATGACAGATTTTTTGTCGGTCGGAAGAGTCCTCGAATATTCTGGTCTCGTATCATATCAGTTTTGATATCTTGGAATACGAACAGAGAAGAGAGGGTAGGCTCATTACATTAAAATAGATGGAATGACCCATTAAGTAACTGAGTGTGAGAGCCAAATGAATCGAAAGATTCATGTTTGGTTCGGGAAGAGATCATGGAAGTGAAGTTGTGAAATGAATGGGAAGATAATCTACTTTCATTAAGTGATTTATTAGATAATCGAAAACAGAGGATCTTGAGTACTATTCGAAATTCAGAAGAACTACGTGAAGGAGCCATTGAGCAGCTCGAAAAAGCCCGGGCTCGCTTACGGAAAGTGGAAATAGAAGCAGATGAGTTTCGAGTGAATGGATACTCTGAGATAGAACGAGAAAAATGGAATTTGATTAATGCCACTTATGAGAATTTGGAACGATTAGAAAATTACAAAAATGAAACCATTCATTTTGAACAACAAAGAGCAATTAATCAGGTGCGACAACGAGTTTTCCAACAAGCCTTACAAGGAGCTCTAGGAACTCTGAATAGTTGTTCAAACAGCGAGTTACATTTACGCACCATCGGTGCTAATATTGGCATGCTCGGGGCCATGAAAGAAGTAACTGATTAGCCCTTCTACTGTAGGCATTATTTTTTTTTTTTTTTCTTTGTTTCCGAAAAAGAATTAAGAGACACTAATGGTAACCATTCGAGCCGACGAAATTAGTAATATTATCCGTGAACGTATTGAACAATATAATAGAGAAGTCAAGATTGTGAATACCGGCACAGTACTTCAGGTAGGCGACGGCATTGCTCGTATTCATGGTCTTGATGAAGTATGGCAGGGGAATTAGTAGAATTTGAAGAGGGTACAATAGGCATTGCTCTGAATTTGGAATCAAATAATGTTGGCGTTGTATTAATGGGTGACGGTTTGATGATACAAGAGGGAAGTTCTGTAAAAGCAACAGGAAGAATTGCTCAGATACCCGTTAGTGAGGCTTATTTGGGTCGTGTTATAAATGCTCTGGCTAAACCCATTGATGGGAGAGGTGAAATTTCAGCTTCTGAATCTCGGTTAATCGAATCTCCTGCTCCAGGTATTATTTCGAGACGTTCCGTATATGAGCCTCTTCAAACGGGACTTATTGCTATTGATTCGATGATCCCTATAGGACGCGGTCAGCGAGAATTAATTATTGGGGACAGACAGACCGGAAAAACAGCAGTAGCCACAGATACTATTCTCAACCAAAAGGGGCAAAATGTAATATGTGTTTATGTAGCTATTGGTCAAAAAGCATCCTCCGTGGCCCAGGTAGTGACCACTTTCCAGGAACGAGGCGCAATGGAATACACTATTGTGGTAGCCGAAACGGCGGATTCACCTGCTACATTACAATACCTCGCTCCTTATACAGGAGCGGCTCTGGCTGAATATTTTATGTACCGTGAACGACATACTTCAATAATTTATGATGATCTCTCCAAACAAGCACAAGCTTATCGTCAAATGTCTCTTCTATTAAGAAGACCGCCCGGTCGCGAAGCTTATCCAGGAGATGTTTTTTATTTGCATTCACGCCTTTTGGAAAGAGCCGCTAAATCAAGTTCTCGTTTAGGTGAAGGAAGTATGACCGCTTTACCAATAGTTGAGACTCAATCTGGGGACGTTTCGGCTTATATCCCTACTAATGTGATTTCCATTACAGATGGACAAATATTCTTATCCGCTGATCTATTCAATGCCGGAATCCGTCCTGCCATTAATGTGGGTATTTCTGTCTCGAGAGTAGGATCTGCAGCTCAAATTAAAGCCATGAAACAAGTAGCCGGCAAATCGAAACTGGAACTGGCTCAATTCGCAGAGTTAGAAGCCTTTGCACAATTCGCTTCTGATCTCGATAAAGCCACTCAGAATCAATTGGCAAGAGGTCAACGATTGCGCGAGTTGCTCAAACAATCCCAAGCAGCCCCTCTCACGGTGGAAGAACAGATAGTTACTATTTATACTGGAGCGAATGGGTATCTTGATCCGTTAGAAATTGGACAGGTAAAGAAATTTCTCGTTCAGTTACGTACCTACTTAAAAACAAATAAACCTCAGGTCGAAATCATATCTTCTACCAAGACATTTACCGCGCAAGCGGAAGCCCTTTTGAAGGAAGCTATTCCGGAACAGATAGAACTGTTTCTACTTCAGGAACAAAAATAAAGAAATTGATCACTCTTAAGTACAAGACGAATCGTTGAGAAATGGCCCCGATTCGAATCATTCAAAATATGTTTCTTGACATAGCAATCTACAAAAATAGATGGAAATAAATTGCGTCCAATAGGATTTGAACCTATACCAAAGGTTTAGAAGACCTCTGTCCTATCCATTAGACAATGGACGCTTTTCATTCCGATTTCTTTCACATTCTGACTTTCCTATCTCCTATAAAAAAAAGAATAGGATTGTATGTGAAAGAAATATTTTAGGGACATATCAAAAGCATGTATTATAATAATTAATATGAAGCGGATAGCGGGAATCGAACCCGCATCGTTAGCTTGGAAGGCTAGGGGTTATAGTAGACGTCGATTCATCATTTTTAACGTCTCTAATTCAAAACCGAACATGAAATTTTGGTTTCATTCGGCTCCTTTATGGGATTCCCAAATCTAAGACATAAAAAAAACTAAAAAAAAAAAAGAAAAAATTTACGATGTATGGGAAAAGGGAGTCATAGCAAATCTGAATTCAAAGAAATCCATTTGGCCCATAACATCTATGTCAGCCTTTTCGTCTGAATGCACCCCAAATGACTTGCTTTTTAGATGATCCCTCTAGAAAGGGGAGGATTCTCACAAATCTTTCTAGTTACTTCGTTCCCTATTTGTACTTGCAAGAATCCTGAAGAAAAGAATTTTTTTGTTCCACCGAGCTGAAACAATATGTCGATGGCTCTAGTAAACCAAAGTCATCGTTTAATAGCTATTTGGCTTCAATCTCCCCCTAAAAAAAAATGAAAGATCTAGTTACGATTAGAAATAGACTTTTGTATCTTCATACATGGATCCCTTACTTATACTCATTCAATTGGAATGGTTGATCCAACTTAAAAAAAAAATTATGCTTCGCAATTCCATAATCCAATTTTGTTAGTCAATTTCTAATTGACTTGACTTTTGGATACAAATCACGAGAATGTATATTCTTCCTCAAATGTGGCATTGAGAGGTAAGGGATTAATGCCCTTTTAATAAATAAAGTTTTTGATCAGAATAGGAATCAAACGAAAGATCCCTTATCTATTTCACTTGTTAATAGAACGAATCACGCTTTTACCACTAAACTATACCCGCTACAATATAATTATTGTATACGGGCGGGCCATTTGTCGAACAAGGGCGTGAAACGTAATCAAGATAGGATCAGAATCATGAAAATTGGGGTGCTGACATGTTGTGCTCTGACGGGGAGACTTGATAAAATAGGAGAAGGAGGTTCATTTCAATAACAAGCTTTTATCGGGGAGCCGTTACTGATAGTCCCGGCCCGAAAGAGCCATTGAAGTCGGAACATAAAAATGAGTTGAGTTGTACAAGAATCCAGAGCTCCATTTTTCTTTTTCGAAGCTACTCCTTTTCCTATTCATTCAACTGCCAAATCTTATGAATTCGGGTCGATTGGATCGAGTGAAAAATCCTATTGTTTTGGTTGTGGACTCAAGGGTTCAGGTTCAAACATGTTCTTTGAAGAAATATATGAGTTCTATTATAATAGAAAAAAATATGTTTTTTTTATTCCATTTAAGTAAATCGAGAAAAGGAAAAACATAATAAGAAATGACACTCCTATCATAGGAATGGAAATAGCCTTGTTGCTGCTTCAATAACAAGCATTTTCGTTTTCAAATCAAATAAATCATTTGATCTATGATTCATTGGAACAAGGAATGGCCTGGCTAGGTACTGGCCAGGCCGGGGGAATAAAAGAAAGAACTTTTCGGACGAAATCAAAGAGGGACTCTTTCTATTGGAGATATCTGTTTCGAATCATTATCTAAAGGGAATTGATGATTGATCAAATTCGTCTATATTTATAGAATAAAGAAAGATAAGGAAAAACTTTTACATATGAATTATCCTTTTAAAATTGGGAGAGATGGCTGAGTGGACTAAAGCGGCGGATTGCTAATCCGTTGTACGAATTATTTGTACCGGGGGTTCGAATCCCCCTCTCTCCGTTTCTTCTGATCACTTGATATTTCCCTTTCGAATTCGAAAAAATCTCTAACCCCCTTTCTCATAGTTAAATGTATGGAATGGAGAAAGAAAATCCTAAGAAAATTAAGAAATCGAGCAAGGAAAAACCCCTGATTTTTTTTATTCATCACGTCCAGGATTACGTCCTGGATCATTAGATAGGAATCCGAAGATGAAGAGAGAAACAAAGAATATCACTACTGTGTAAACGAAGAGTTTGAGAGTAAGCATTACACAATCTCCAAGATCATTTTGGGGGAAATAGGGGAATAGATTCTCCATTTTTGTACCACACACATATTCCGTTTTGACACCAAGAAAAGAAGCGGTTTCTAGAAAACATAAGGAATTTGCAGGAATGAATTTGTAATAAGATTCTGATTCTTTCGTTAACAAAATGATCTCTCATACCTACAATTAGGTATTGTAGGGACCATACATAGGGTCTTCGACCCCCAGAAGGAATGAAGAAATGAGGTGATTCCGATTCATCTCGGTTATCCAAAAGAATTTCCATGTTTGAGTCGAGGGTTCATTATCTGATCTTATCAATTCTTAAGAATAGAATTTTTTTTTATCGAATAAATCATGAATGTTTCTAAGACAGTATTAAAGATCTCATCGAAAACTTACAGCAGCTTGCCAAACAAGGGCTAAGAGAAAAAAGAGCACAGGTATGACTGGCATAACATCTACGATTGGATTGAAAAAAGCATAAGCTTCGGGCAATTTGGCGAAGAAAAAGCTACTCGAATGAAGGGCAGAATTAAGACAGATCAAACTAAAGATATTAAGCATAACAAACATTTTGTTCTTGGAGAAAATTTCATTATTATTGGGTTATTGATATAAGGGGAAAATGAAGAAAGAAGGGAAAGTAGGCCGCAAAATCTTTCTTTTTCTTTGAACTCCCTCAATCAAAAATCCTTCAATTCTCAAATGAGAATAGAAGGAATCATACCTTACATACAATATCTTAATTGAATTATATGTAATGATCAATAAATTCATTTTGATTCTACATCTACATGTGTAGAATCATAGCAACAACCAATTCAATAGATATTGGGGCTGGAATTGACGAACAACCAATACCGATATTAGTGTTTATCGGTGTCGAATAGAAATAAAAATGGGGCGTGGCCAAGTGGTAAGGCAACGGGTTTTGGTCCCGTTACTCGGAGGTTCGAATCCTTCCGTCCCAGACCAATTCTATCATAACAAAGATTGTTCTTTTTAAGAATCTTCTGTTTAAGGGTGTAATGTTGGATACAATGTGATCCAATCTTTCTTTGTGATTTCTAATGATTCTTCTATAGAATCATATCTTCCCTTTCGATTTTGTTTCTCACAAACAAACGGATCGAGTATCAATGACATGTGGATGGAAATAAATATCTTTTTTGATATAGGTAGGATGGGAACAAAGATCAAAGTGAAATTCAAAAAAAAAAACTGGGTGGGCCATTCAGCGTATGTTCGCCCCCTCGCCCATATTCATATTGAAGGTTAGTTAGTCATTTGGATAAACTTTATGCCCCATATCTATGATATTTGGATTCTCACATGATGCATTCTGAGTCGAAATGCGAAATAAAAGAGAAGTCTCTACCTTCCCTAAAGTAAATATAAATAAAGATAGGGTAGACAAAATGACTAATTCTATGTGGATCCTGAATCCTAAAAAACGGGGGGGTTCTTGGTATTAATTCCATCGCTGGAATTAAAGCTCCTGAGACTGGGGTGGGACAAAATCAAACAAAATGTAACAACGAATTGATATGAACCCATTTTGCTTTGTACTTATACAAGACAGGATAGCATCCCATAAGAAGATCCTTTTAAATTGGCTTTGGATATGATTCATGATCCCCATGGAATTCGTGTCGATATGAGTTAATCCGCAAAGGAAAGGAAGGTATCAATTTTAAGACCCTTGTCATCCGGATCTTATTAACAAACAAGAAAATTCAATACGGAACAGATTATTTTCTTTGGACCTAATTTCTTTTATTTTGTATTTGATTTGGCTCCAATGAATAATTGGAAATCAATGTAGCGATCAATTGGGGGAGGGGGGAGATTCATACATTCACTTTACTTTATGGAAAGATTCCTGAATCTGAAGTAAGGAAAAATCTGTAGAAAATGAACCATGCCTATATGTATTGTTATTGTTCTATTTCAGTGATCAGTGACACCGGTGTTTCAGTTTTGGCGAAAAAGATCTGCGATCCCTTAAATACCCACGATTACCCCCGGTAACACTTGTTTGGTGTATCTGATGAATACGATAAAATCAGACTCCTACGATTCTGATTTTATCAATCAGATGAAAGAATACCTGAAAGAATACCGACCTTCATTTTTTCTTTCATGAGCCCCTTCTATCCATCCCCAAGAAAACAAAACAATTGGATTTGTTTCTTGACCCATTTATCTGGTTTAAATTATTGATGATTCAATCGGAAAGGAAACATAGAGGTCTCTTATGATGATCAAATTCGCGTCTGATTTAATTAATCAGATATCTGCTAAACATTTTTAGATCCTCGTTGTACCGACTTGTTGATGGATTTAGAGATTCAATTCAGTCTTTACTGGAAAACTTATTTCCAGTAATGATGTCGAAGTAGGAAATTCTTGAAATTGTTTTTTATGATTCCTTATAAATTCTTTCTACTCGAAGAAGTGTGACATTGGTGAATCTATCCTATCGAGTCACTTGCGATCTTTCCCGGTCATTGGAATAGCTTATTTGGTTAATGACTCATTCTGTTCCGGTATCGGTAATCTAATTAAAGACCCTTCTTTAGTTTTAGTTGTTTGAGAAAGAATTGGATCTTTCATGATTCATCATCCCTAACAATCTGTTGAAGATGTAAAGAAGTGTTAAGCAACGCATTTCTTCGTGTTTTTTATAAATGTGTTTCATTCTTCTAATAAAATATGGGGTATAATTATATTCTTGCTGAGACTTCTCCAGATCCATCTATGAAAATGAAAGTATGGAGGACTTCATATACTATATACCGATTGAGCCAATGACTATTCATGATTCCATATTGAATCAATTCCATACCGGTCCAAAATTAGAGGAATGTTATGGTAAAACTTCGTTTGAAACGATGTGGTAGAAAGCAACGTGCGACTTGAAGGACATTATCGGCTGTGGATTCTTGTACCCACCATTTTATATATCAAAGAAGATGCTCTCGGCTCGACATAGTTTGTTCTATTCCACTAGGACCCCAATTTTGGGGTTGTAATAAAATAATATAATTATAATATAGCACATGATGGAGCTCGAGCATAAAGAATTGGTTCATTTAGCAGAGAGAAGGATCTAGGGTTAATGCCAATCAATAAGTTGGAACAACTTCGTAAGTATATCTTCGGTATAGAAATTGAAAGGATCAAGTTCGAACAAGTAAAAAAAAAAAAGTAAAATGAATTTGTCGAAATAGTTTTACCAATTCCGATCAAAAGTGTATCACAGGGGAATCAATCGTTTCCATAGAACGAAATAACAAAAGGTATGTTGCTACCCTTTTGAAACAATTAAGGATCACCGAAGTAATGTCTAAACCCAAGGATTCAAAGCAAAGATAAAATAAAGGATACCGGAACAAGGAAACACCGTTTTCAATTGTCTCAACAACTAGATCAGAATGGGGAAGAAATAAAATCGATTCTAGGCGAGACAAACAAAAGAGGTTAGAGACGGCTCAATAAATGTCTAAGGATTTCCCTTCGAGCTCTTTGAGAATGACCCAACTTGAGTTATGAGTACGAATGAGATTTCTTTTTTTTTTTTTTTTTTTCAGGAAGGAAGAACAAAAAAAAATGACTCAAATCATAGTCTAATTGATGATTTTGTGGATCTATTTGCCACTACAATACATAAATTCGAATCATTCTTTTTCGAGCCGTACGAGGAGAAAACCTCTTATACGTTTCTAGGGGGGGTTGTTCATTTATGTCTATCCCAATGAGTCATCTATCGAATCGTTGCAATTGATGTTCGATCCCGAAGAGAGGGAAGAGATCTTCGTAAAGTGGGTTTTTACGATCCGATAAAGAACCAAACTTATTCAAATGTTTCCGCTATTCTATATTTCCTTGAAAAAGGCGCTCAACCTACAGGAACTGTTCATGATATTTCAAAGAAGGCGGAGGTATTTAAGGAATTTCGAATTAATCAAATGAAATTAATGAAATAAAAAAAAAGGGGGGGGGGTGCCCAGTATCTAGCTTTGTCTAATTGTTTCTCCACCATTCCTTATTTTTTTTCTCTATTCTCTATTCATTGTTGCTCTCACATGACCCCGTATCATAGAACTATAAAAAAAAAAGATCTTCTCTTGATATGAGACAGATAGAAAAAAGATTGAGTGAATAGATGAAATAACTGGGAAATTATGGGATTACCATCAATCAGATGGTTTTCGTTGGGACTCCACCAACAAACAAAAGGTCAATCTTGCTTATTGTACCTCTATTGAATAAATATTGAATAAACCCGACATTTTTTTCCTACCGGAATTCCTTATTTATTTCCCCACTCATACTTCATCCCTTATCTATGTTGTAGTGTCACTCCAACACAAGTCCTTGTTTTATTTATTGAATTGGTTTTCTCAACATTCAATTCATATTGACAATGGTGTATCGAACAAATATAATTCGATCGTGGATAAATAGATCTATTTATCCACATTTCATAAGTTTGTTTCTTTATTTCACTCAAATGATGGGTTCGTCAATTTCGTTGTGACACAAGAAGTATCTTAGTTAATATAATGAAAAAAAAAAAATAGAGTATGGGTAGTCTATAAATTTTTACATCTATTTAGATTTTCTCTATAATTTATCCCAGAATCTGTTGTATTTTCATCTGATCTCTGTTCATTTTTATGTTCACAATTGATCATCAAATCTTTCTTTTTGATCTGTTGCTAGTTCAATGTTTTGACGAGGTCGGGCAATCGAATCTCTTTATTTATTTTTTATTCCGATCGTATCTACACACCCTATTTATATGGGTTGCTAACTCAACGGTAGAGTACTCGGCTTTTAAGTGCGGCTATGGTCTTTTACACATTTTGATGAAGCAACGGATTCGTCCATACCATTGGTAGAGTTTGTAAGACCACGACTGATCCTGAAAGGGAATGAAAGGAAAAAACAGCATGTCGTATCAATGGAGAACTCTTAGAATACTTCATCCTTAACGGATCGATACAAAATCTTGTTTTGATTCTTTTCTTGGAAAGGGGTCAAATCAATTCAAGTTGGGTCGAGTGAATAAATGGATAGAGCCCTATAGCTCCAATTATAGGGAAACCAAAAGCAACGAGCTTCTGTTTGTTCTTAATTCGAATGATTACCCGATCTAATTAGACGTTAAAAATATATTAGTGCCTGATGTGGGAAAGGGTTCTCTTGTGAGTGGATCATCAATTCCTTTTTTTTCATGAATCCTAACTATTCTCTATTATGTTCTCTATTATGTAGTGGAGACGAATGTGTAGAAGAAACGGTATACTGATCAAAATTCATTATTCCAAAGTCAAAAGAGTGATCGGGTTGTAAAAATAAAGGATTTTTAACCATCTCTTGTAACTATAACGAACATAAATAAATTGGATGGAAATAGGATCCGTTGATTGTCCTTTCTGGCTCCGGGGTATCTATTCTTTTCTTACTATATACCTTGTTCTGACCGTATCGTACTATGTATTATTTGATAACTCAAGAAATCGCCCATTTGGTTCAAGTGTAATTTCAAATGGAAATGGAGGAACTACAAGGATATTTAGAAATGGATGGATTTCGGCAACAATACTTCCTATATCCCTTTCTATTTCAGGAATATATCTACGCGCTTGCTCATGGTCATGCTTTAAATGGATCGATTCTTTATGAACCGGTGGAAAATTTAGATCATGACAATAAATCCAGTTCACTAATTGTGAAACGTTTAATTACTCGAATGCATCAACAGAATCGTTTGATTATTTCGGTTAATGATTCTAATCAAAATCGATTCGTTGGGCACAACAATCATTTTGATTCTCAAATGATATCGGAGGGTTTTGCAGTCGTTGTGGAAATTCCATTCTCGCTGCGATTGGTATCTTCCCTAGAAGAAAAAGAAATAGCAAAATCTCATAATTTACGATCTATTCATTCAATATTTCCCTTTTTCGAGGACAAGTTATCACATTTAAATCATGTGTCAGATATACTAATACCCCACCCCATCCATCTGGAAATCTTGGTTCAAACCCTTCACTCTTGGATACAAGATACTCCTTCGTTGCATTTATTGCGACTCTCTCTCTACGAGTATTGGAATTCAAATAGTCTCATTACTTCAAAAAATTCCATTTCCCTTTTTTCAAAAGAGAATCAAAGATTCTTCTTGTTCCTCTCTAATTCTCATGTATATGAATGTGAATTCATATTCATTTTTCTCCGTAAACAACCCTTTCATTTACGATCAAAATCTTTTGGATCCTTTCTTGAGCGAACACATTTCTATGCAAAAATAGAATATCTTGTAGTAGTGCTTTGTAACGATTTTCAGAAAACCCTAGGGTTGTTCAAAGACCCTTTTATGCATTATGTCAGATATCAAGGAAAATCGATTCTGGCTTCAAGGGGGGCTCATCTTCTGATAAAGAAATGGAAATCTCACCTTGTCAACTTTTGGCAATGTCATTTTGACTTGTGGTCTCAACCGGCCAGGATCCATATAAAGCAATTATATAATCATCCCTTTTATTTTCTGGGCTATCTTTCAAGTGTACGACTAAACTCTTCGGTGATAAGGAGTCAAATGCTAGAGAATTCGTTTCGAATAGATACTGCTATTAAGAAATTCGAGACCGTAGTCCCAATTATTCCTCTGATTGGATCATTGGCTAAAGCAAAATTTTGTAATGTATCAGGGCATCCCATTAGTAAGCCGTTTCGGGCCGATTTGTCAGATTCTGAGATTCTCAATCGATTTGGGCGGATATGCAGAAATCTTTCTCATTATCACAGTGGATCCTCAAAAAAACAGAGTTTGTATCGTATAAAGTATATACTTCGACTTTCATGTGCTAGAACTTTGTCTCGTAAACATAAAAGTACGATACGTGCTTTTTTGAAAAGATTAGGTTCGGA
>JAQQXO010000277.1:37500-40198 GCA_029852735.1 Persea americana
ACTTCAGCTAATCCTCTTATACTTGTAGTTAAGCATGTTGCATAAAAAACATCTATGTAACCACGATTATATGACCAATTGTATATCACATTTATTATTCGGTCCAATAAAATTTTATTAGAGCCTGTTTTTTTAACAAATGAATTGATTAAGTCCAAATTCTGAAAAGATGAATTAACAGACCCATATAAAATAGACGCTATGAATATTCCAAAACAGGCTATACTGACTGAATAAACTGCATTTGTCACAAATTCATACCAATCCACAGAATAGTTCGAATTTTTATGTAAAAGGTTTATTGATGGAGTTAACCATTTCGATAATATATCAAAATCCATTACTCCTTGATCGAAAGGAATTCCTACGGATCCAACGAACAAAGTAAATAGGACCAATAAAAGTAGAGGCAAAAGCATAGTATTGTCTGATTCATGGGGATACGTTGAAGTGTCTTTATTTTCAAAATAAATCCTACAGGAACGCATCAGATTTCTTACATTTCCGTTGTATATCTTCTTCGAAAAAAAGGAAACCTTTTCATTATTATTCATTGTTGATAAAAACAAATTTCTGTTAACTGGTTTGGTTCCTTCTTTCCCCCATATAGATATTGAATAGAACGAGCTATTTTGAGTGCCACTGTAATTTTGAAAATGAGCATGTAAATGACCATCAAAAGTAAGTAAATACATCCGAAACATATAAAATGCAGTTAACCCCGCCGAGAAACAAGCTATTATCGCGAAAATAGGTGAATACAACCAACTATCATTAAGAATTTCATCTTTAGACCAAAAACAAGCAAGAGGTGGAATTCCACAAATAGAAAGTGTACCTAATAAAAAAGTATTTTTTGTAATTGGCACATATTTTGTTAAACCACCCATAAGAACCATGTTCTGACTTTTATCTGGAGAATATCCAACAATGGGTTCCATTGAATGAATAATTGATCCGGATCCTAAAAACAATAATGCTTTCGAATAGGCATGAGTGATCAAATGGAATAAAGCAGCCCGATAAGAGCCTATCCCTGGGGCTAACATAATATAACCCAATTGAGACATTGTAGAATAGGCTAAACTTCTCTTAATGTCTCTTTGAGCAAGAGCTAAAGTAGCTCCTAATAGTACCGTTATTACACCTATCAAAGAAATGAGATTCATTATGTAAGGTATGACTGTGAAAAGCGGAAGAAATCGAGCGACAAGAAAAATGCCTGCTGCTACCATAGTAGCAGCATGGATAAGAGCCGAAATAGGAGTAGGCCCCTCCATGGCATCAGGTAACCATACATGAAGGGGAAATTGTGCGGATTTAGCAACTGCACCGACGAATAATAGGGAGGCACACAAAGTAGCAAATAAAGAGTTGACCCCATTATTACGGATCAGGTTATTGAAGATTTCGAACAAATCTCGAAATTCGAAACTCCCTGTTATCCAATAAAAACCTAAGATTCCTAATAATAACCCCAAATCCCCTACACGATTAGTTACAAACGCTTTTTGACAAGCATTTGCGGCAGCCGGTCGTGTGAACCAAAAACCTATTAATAAATACGAACACATTCCCACTAGTTCCCAAAAAAGATGAATTTGTATCAAATTGGAACTAGTAACTAATCCCAACATGGAAGTATTGGAAAAACTCATATAAGCAAAAAATCTCAAATATCCTTGATCATGAGACATATAATTGTCACTATAAATAAGAACCATGATTCCAACCGTAGTGATTAGTATTGACATAATAGAAGTAAGTGGATCGATCAAGTAGCCGAACTCTAAGGAAAAATCAGTATTGATGGTCCAAGACCATAGATGTTGATAGATAGAACTGCCATTTATCTGTTGAATAGACAGATCGGACGAAAAAACCATAACTATACTTAGCAATGAAACACTAGGAAAAGTCCACATACGACGCAGATTTTTTGTTGCGGTCGGAACAAGCAGAAGTCCCAACCCTATTGACATAGTAACTGGAAGTAGAGCGAAAGGTATGATCCATGCATATTGATATGTATGTTCCATAAGAAAATCAAACTTTCTTTTTTTATTCTTATTAATTGTTTCCCATTCACCAGCCCTTATTTCTTCCGGAAGGAGCAATAATAAAATAAATAAAAAAAAAAAAAAAATTCAAATGAAGAAGTTACAATTCTTCAAATAACCAAGTTACTAGTTAAAAGCTACTACCTAGTTATTAACGAAGATATTTATTAAGATAAAAAATATGAGATTTTCCATTATTCTACTATAATACATACGATACGGTGATTTCTATCCATATTTATATCAATATAGTAAGGAAAAAGAATGATACCAAAAATTCAAGTACTTTATTCTGATATGTATCATAGGATCTGCCAATAACTCGATCCAATAAACCTAGTTTTTATTTAGTTTCTTCGGAGTCATTAACTAATTCTGGAATGGATTGGCTTCGAGTCCAATAAAACAAACTTATGTTTATGTGTTTATGAAAAATCCTAGAATACTTGTCACTTCGCATAGAACTAAAATGAGAAATGATTCAAATTCCCTTTATTTTATCAAGTAATGTATTGTTTAACGGATTAACTACTTTGATTTAATTTCCATTTTAATTATGTGGACTCTATCTCCGAGCTTGATCAATTAATAGAAAAAGGTTACATTCATTGTTGGTTTCCTAAATTAGGAAAGGGTTC
>JAQQXO010000278.1:0-39828 GCA_029852735.1 Persea americana
TGAAACACCCCTCTTCCTCAATATCCGTGATGTTGAAAGAGACGGTCGTTCACAGTCATTCAGGCTACTTCATATGCAGGCCGTTCCGGATCCATAAGCTTGACGAAAGCTTGTTCGGCCGATCAGATGCAACAAGGTTTTCAATCAAAGGTGACCGGCTTGGTGCCAACTGCTCTGACTGCAAGCCTTGAAAACCCGACCTGACTTGCCAGACCTTGAAGTATTCAGTACCATCTTCTCGATGCATTCAATCACCTGCTGCAAAGGCGTGAACATTCCAGCCACCTCAAGCGATCGTTGTGATGATGGCTGCAGCTCGGAGAGATGGACGAATGGCGACAATATAGCTGGCTGAAACTACCTCGAACAGGCAGGTGAACGGAGATGGTCGCGAGAGGTGTTTCAGCTGATGTGATGTTGCTTTGTCTTAATCACAAGCTCTTGTACCTGCAGTGTTGCATACAGCATGATGGAAATATGCATATGCATGGAGAAGTGGCGTCAACTCGCATCAACCCAAGGACGAGGATCTTTGCGAAGAAATACCTCCTGGTGGCTGTTGTGAGGTCGTTCTTGAATGTTGACTGGTTCACGCGTGAAATATGATTAGCGGGAGCTACCGCACCCCTTGCTACCGACGTTTTTCTTGCCTTCAGCTTGTACATTCGCTTGAGAAATGGATCACACCTTGAACGGAGAATTGTCAAGGCGAGTCAAGATGATCATCACGCAAGACAAGCTTGTTCATCCTAGCGTTGTTTCTGATCATCACAAGAGTCGAAAGAAGTGAGGAGACAGTCATTCGACCTGGCCACATCTATGGAGATGCAACAACGGCTATGGCGCTCAATACCAAGTCGAGAGAGATGGATTGTGATTATAACTGGAGACGAAGAAGCTTGAACCTTCACCGCACCGTACACAGATTGATTAAGCCACCAACGAAGATGTTTTCCAACACAGCACAGCCCTAGATCCTGTTCTTGTCAAGCAAGGATGAAATGGCAATGTTGACAATGTTGTGAGATCCTGCAAGAACTTCTGGACGAGCAATTAGACGCAAAACTCCACAGTCTTCAAAAAGGTTCAGGAGAGGCGCTGAACGTTTGCAGATCGTCTGCAAGCCTCGGTCATCACCACAGATCGATTGCGACATGAGATGTACTTCACTAGAGATGTATCTTTGGAGTCAAATGATCATTGCTTGCAGAATTGATCTAGTGAGAGGATTGCATGCTCACAAAATTATGCGCTGTTGGAACAACACACTGCGATCTTGTCAGCAAGCAACAGCTGTCAATCCTAGCGAACCATTCCTACAACAGCATTTCTAGAATTTCTTCCATCATTCGACGACTCTTCTGGCGGCATTTCATCCGGTAAATTGCTGAACTGGGGTCCATTTTTGCTTGTGGCGCAATTAGGCTCGCCTAGCATCATCTTATGTGAAGCCGGTTGTTTGAGCTCACATCCTCTCACACCACTCGGGATGGCACCTCACATGCACAACGATCATACCCTACCTTTCAGACAACAATCGTGGCTGACCTGATATCCGGCTGCTACTTTGCCATACCTCTTGAGAGATTGCATCGACATCTTATTGGTGCTGAGCAAAGACACCAGCAACAACCTGGGTCCTGGTAAGGGCATCACTCGTACAGCACGATGGATATATCATAACCATCTGATCTCGAATCTTTCCCTTTGATTTCCTCACAGCTTTTGTCGGCCATTCATTCCTTCAATACAGCCATTTCATTGACATCATGCTTTTCTCTTCTCTTTCTTTGCTGCTGGCATCAGCGCTCACTCATGTCTCAGCACAAAACGTTCATTACCACGCTCCTGAAGTTGTGGCCAAGGTTGAGCAGATGATGGAGGAGTTTCACAAGTAAGAGATCGAAATCTTCAGACGAGCATACAGTTGATTAACGTCGACAGATACACCAATTATACTGGTCCAGCTTCCAACGAGAAGAGACAAGATTGTAGCTTCTGGATGGAAAGTATTGCTCATCAAGGTGTAGCAGCTTTCAACTCCAATCCATCTGGCTATCAAGTTTTCAGAAATGTCAAGGACTTTGGTGCGAAAGGAGTAAGTCGTTCCATCTTTATAAAAGATTAACACTCACCATTCGTCAGGATGGAGTCTCAGATGATACTGCTGCTATCAACGCTGCCATTAGCAGTGGTAACAGATGTGCTCCTGGTTCTTGCTCATCTTCCACTACACAGCCAGCAGTAGTATACTTCCCAGCTGGAACATACAGCGTCAGTTCGTCCATCATCGATTACTACTACACTCAGATCATCGGCAATCCAAACTGTCTTCCAATCCTCAAGGCCACTTCTGGTTTCTCATCTGGCTCAAACATCGGAATTATTGATGCTGATCCATATCAATCAAGCGGCAACCTTGCCTGGGGTTCGACAAATGTCTTCTACAGACAGATCAGGAATTTGATCATCGACACCACAGCAGTCCCAGCCAACAGTGCACTTGCTGGTATTCACTGGCCAACAGCACAAGCCACTTCAATCCAGAATGTCCGATTTGACATGGGTCAAGGCAGCCAACATGTCGGTCTCTTCATCGAATCTGGATCTGCTGGTTTCTTGAATGATCTTACTTTCAATGGTGGAACTATTGGTCTCAACGTTGGTAACCAGCAATACACTATGCGCAACTTGATCTTCAACAATGTTGGTACTGCTATCAACCAGATCTGGGATTGGGGATGGACATACAGCGGTATTCAAATCAATAACTGCGGTGTAGGTATCGCAATGGATGGAAAAGATGGAAATGGTAATCAAAATGTTGGATCTGTGACATTCCTCGACTCAACCATCTCAAACACACCTATTGGAGTCAAGACTTCTCGAAGCTCAACATCTGGACCACCAAGCGGCGGCAGTCTCATCATTGAGAATGTCAACTTGAACAATGTTCCAACAGCTGTCCAAGGATCGGACGGTGTACTTCTCGCCGGCACAACAGGTTCAACAACAATCGCTGCCTGGGGACAAGGACACTCTTATGCTCCAAATGGTCCATCAACATTCCAGAACACAATCAATGGGAACAATCGTCCAGCCGGTCTCTTGAGCGGTTCTTCATACTACGCCAGATCCAAGCCTGGATATGAAAGCATACCACTCTCTGGCTTCATCTCTGCTCGTAGTGCTGGTGCTAAAGGTGATGGTCATACTGATGACACTCAAGCTTTGCAACAAGCTATCAACGATGCGCAATCACAAGGCAAAGTTCTCTACGTTGATCATGGAGATTATGTCGTCACCTCAACTCTTACCATTCCAGCTGGATCCAAGATTGTTGGAGAGTCGTACTCAGTAATCATGAGCAGTGGATCATTCTTCAACGATATCAATAATCCAAAACCAGTCGTCAAGATCGGCAACGCAAATGAAGCTGGATCGATTGAATGTAAGTCAATCACAAGAGTATTAACGATGAAGCTAATAAGTGATAGGGTCTGACATGATCGTCTCTACTCGAGGTCAACAACAAGGTGCTATCTTAATCGAGTACAATCTTGCATCATCTACTCCAAGTGGAATTTGGGATGTTCACACTCGAATTGGTGGATTCGCTGGATCAGATCTTCAAACATCTCAATGTCCTACAACAGCATCTCAACCAAATCAAGCTTGTATCGCAGCTTACACCAGCTTTCACATCACAAGCAGTGGATCTGGTCTCTACCTCGAGAACAACTGGCTTTGGGTTGCCGAGTAAGTCATGACATCTTGTTATTTTGAAACAAAGCTAATACATGCTAGTCACGACATCGAGAATCCAAGCTTGACACAAATCAGTATCTACGCAGGCCGTGGATTGCTCATCGAAAGCACAATCGGCAACATTTGGCTTGTCGGAACTGCAGTTGAGCATCACGTTCTCTACCAATACCAATTCGCCCAACACACAAAACATTTTTGCTGGTCAAATCCAAACAGAAACACCATATTTCCAGCCAAATCCACCTGCACCAGGACCATTTCCATACGTCGCCTCACTGAATGATCCTCAGTTCAGCCAGCAAAGCGTCAACAACATCCCAGCAGCAAATTCATGGGGTATTCGACTCTTGAATGCGAAGAACATCTTGATATATGGTGCTGGTCACTACAGCTTTTTCGACAACTACAGCACTAGCTGCAGTGCTCAAGGCAATGGTGCAGCATGTCAGAACTCAATCGTCTCAGTTGAAGGCAGCAGTAGCAGCGTAAGCTTCTACAATCTCAACACAGTCGGTTCTCATTACGCTTTCTCTATCAATGGAGCAACAGGTGGCCTCTATAGCGATAACGCCAATGGCTTCATCAGTACTATTGCACTCTTCAGACCAAACTAGACTTGGCAACACGATCATTTCAAAATTGCATATGACGAACAGTCACAGGGAAGGAAGATATCATCAGTATCAAGCATTTCGTATTATTTCAATTACTATACCCAGGATTATTTATTTTGCGTCTTTCATTTCCATGTCAATACTCTCAATCCATCTCAAAAGCGTAACTCGCCAACAACTTTGCGCCGTCAAAATGATGAGATGATTCCCTAGAGGTATCGCTTCCTATAGTCCAGCCTTTGCATATATCAAGTGTTTGAATTGAAAAGTCGAGTCCTTTTTCTCAAGTTCGCAGTGAGCGCTATTGACAATAGCCTAATCTCGTCTTGTTGAGCCATTGTATGCCTTCAAACACTCCTCAGCGCCATTGTGCTTGCTGACATACCATATTTGTGAAGAAAAGTGAAATTAAAGCCTGATGAAGCTGAAGGCCAGACCAAGAAGTCCAACAAGCAACACATTTGCAGAATTGCTATTGGCATCGCCAGATTGTGTTGCACCTGCAGAACTTGTAGTAGGAGTAGATGATGTCTGACTTGCTGTGTTCATCGCTGAGCTGCTCGATACGATGCTAGCGGATGGAGTTGGACTTGCTGTGACCAGACCTCCTGACATCGAATCTGTAGGAGGTGGCGCTGTCAGGATACCTCCAGTGTTAGAGACGGATGTCGAGTTGGACCAGTATGATCCTGTCATAGTAGCATTACTACTGCCATATCCATAGCCGTCTGATGCCGAGAGTGTTGTGGTTTCTTCTGGTAGAGAAGCCACTGTGGTGGTTGGACTGAAATAGGAGGTCGCTTGAAACTGCGATGGATTGTATGGTATTCCATCACTCGTGTAAACTTGAGCTGCTACTGCATTGACGATGACCGCCAGCAGCGTGATATAGGTCTTTGTCGACATGTTGGCGATGACAGGGGTGAGGAAAGTTAGAATCCTTCAGGTGAAGCTGAAATGATTTTGATGCTAGAATCTAGAATACGAGAATTTGCATTTTCACACTCATTATGTAGCAACTCACGATCTATTGTTACATCTGGTCAAAAGATGATACAAAAACACAAAATCACGAGATTTGGATATCGGCACCGTCGCTGTGGTGACTGGAATGTTGATGCGATCGAACAAAGAATGGCCATGACGAACCATTCCGCATGCGTTTTTCCATTTCAACTTCCATTGTACTTCGGATGCTGCTTGCATTCGGATGGTTCAGTACCGATATCATGGGTCTTGATGAGTACTACTGTGACGTAGCACACTGTCGAGGATAGAAGAAGGTCTGATGATTGCGATATGGTTTGGTACTCAAGTCAAAGGAGTACAATTGTGAAACCTGCTGCTACATAATCACAGGAATGCTTACCAGTGTAATCGTTTTCATGCTCAAATGAGATCGATTTGAAGACGGAAATGGTGTTCACCAACTCACCTGTTCATGATAGTGCAGATCTGGATTGCACTGCATCTTCAAGCACTTCAACATCTCGAAAAGCCAGTGCAGAAGAGAACCTTACCTCTGATACGACAGATCTGCCAGACAATCGAGAAGATGTGGTCAGAGTGCTGTTGGAAAGAACAGCAAGTTATAGCCGCATCATGCATGCGCATACCAAGAGGTCAGTTGATTCTTCGAAGATTCCTGGGTGGATCTCGCTGACTTGCTCAGTCAAATGATAAATGGAACTGTACCAGGCTATCAGAAGACAATGAGATCTTTTCACAGCGCTCAACTCGCAATCAAAAGCCAGAACAAGCGAAGTGTGACAGCCAGTCAAGTAAGTGATTCGACAGACGCGGTCATACCAGCAACACTGCCAGTTCTGAAGATGAAGCTGGACGAAGCACCACAAAACCCAACCAACACACCTGTCACCGGTCGAGTAGACGATTTGAACGCGACTCGAGAGATGCCATCATCACGTCGAAGGAGTGCGACTGATCCAGTTCCGAGAGGCTTTCTCATCGAGAAATCGCAGCACACTGTTCTTGTATGATTGGAGTTGTAGCAAGATGCTCAAGCTTGTTCTCCTTGTTGCTAGACGAAGTGTCTTCTTGTCTCTCTGTCTGCTTAATTAATGATCTCTCATACTCTCAACCTTGATCTTTTGGCATGTCTTTGTTTTGGCGCGTTGTCCGGCAAGCGTGACAAATTCGATCCCTCAACATGGTAGTAGCACTTCTAAATGTCATCGTGAATGTCATCCATCATGGAGTCAGTCCCTATGACTGTTATGCTGTGAAGTTTGTAGTCAATACTGTAACATCACATATCTTCTCTCCTCGTCTTTCTCCCATCTTACCAACACATCATCATTCCTTTCCAACATCTTCATCCTTCTTCCGAGCAGTATAGATATGGATGAACCAAAGACAAATACTCCAGCATACTATCGTCAGCGTCGACAAGCAAAACAAAAAGCAGCTGCATCTGAACCAAAGACAAATACTCCAGCATACTATCGTCAGCGTCGACAAGCAAAACAAAAAGCAGCTGCATCTGCACATGCCAACAAGAGCAATCGCTTCCTTAATCTACCATACGATGTCCATCACAACATCCTCAAGCATTGCTTGAAAGCAGATATTGCTATCGAATTCTGTCCAGAACCATTTGCATTCGAAGCTGGTCATAAGGATAGATCTGGTCCAGCACAAGAAGCTCGTGAATTCGCAAAAGAATACCAACGAGGAGAAGTTCTTCGTGCTATCGGTCCATACAACGGTGTCTTGAGAGCTTGTCGAGCACTTCACAACGTTGCTGCCAATGTTCTTTATGGTACGAATGAATTTCGATTCACCAACAATTCTGGTGTGATGGGGTTGGAATACTTCTTGTATCATATCGACCGATATCGTATTCATGAGCACGCCAAGCGCATTCGAAACATCACAGTCATTCATCCGTCGTTCATGGTGTTGCCAACCTCTTTGAGCAATGCCGACGCTTTCTTCGCTGGTATTGCCTACTTCAAGAAGATCCACAGTCACACTGAAGACCACCCAAAGTTCTTCCATTCAGCACGTTGGTTTGAACGTTGGCAAGGTAATCGAGGTTGGAAATGGCTCAGTCAGATTGAAGATCTTGTCCACTTGCGACTGATCATTCCACGTGGACTTCGCCGTGCTGATATTGCTAATGTTGAAAATGTGGTCCCAAATATCGAGAAGTTGCAAGTGACCATCGTTCGTACTAACCCAACACGAGCAACAGCAACTCCATTCCCTGAGTTGGAGCTGAATGGCCGCTCGAGACATCGATATATGCTCGACGATGACGATAATGAAGTGATGGCCTCGAGTATTACTTTCAAGGTTGCCCGCCAACATGGAATAATCTGGGACCATGAGGAGGTGGATGTGGATGGATCTGGTTGTTACTTTTATGTTACGATGGAGCAAATTCGTCGTGAGTATCGAGAGGCTGTAGAGAAACTGCGAAGACAGATTTGGGCATTCAAGGAGGCTGTTCAGACTCAGACCTCTACCAACACTGATCGGACCCAAGCATCTTCCGACAGTACTCAAACTCAAGCGTCTTCTGATACTGTCCAAGATCAAACATCTTCTGATACTATTCAAGATCAAGCCTCTTCCGACGATGTTGGAACTCGAGTCTCTGCCGACACTGCTCAGACTCAAACTTCTACCGAAACTGAGAAGACAGATCCATCACAATCAGGATGGTGAGTGTGGTTGCAGTGATGGTTGTTGTGTCGAGAAAATTAGCGTACAGATTGTCAACTTGGTAACAAACAGGCCGGTGGTGGATTTGCTGAGAGAAATGTTGCTTGGAAGTGCATGTCAAGATCTTGTGGAATGCACAGGCATGCTTGGCATTAATTGCTGGTGGTTTCGAATGATATATGGCATGCTTGATGGTCTTGACGATCCATCATGTCGCTGTTGGGTCTTCTATTTGTCGCTAATGTGTACAGTCGCACAGTCGAGAAGACTGCGTCGAGTATCTGAGAATGTAATGGTTGCAATACTGATAGAGTAATGATTGCTTTTCATGCGATGGTGAATTGTTCTGTGATGTGTCCAAATGAAGAAGTCATTTTCATGTCGATCATCCCTTGATGCCAAGACAACTGTCTAGCCTTGAGCACTCACTGAAGCAACCTACTACAGCTGCTCATGAAACGCTGCATCGAGGAACAATTGGGATCAACAATTGACGATCAAATTTCCATCATATATTACCCATTTTTATGCAAGAAGTTTCTAGTCTTCACTCCATCAAGCAATGGAGCCAGCACACAGGAGTTAAACAAATCATGTAAAGCAGAGCAAACTTTCATTCGGTATCTGATATAGGTCAATCGCTACTTCGTCCAATTCTACACTTCAATCCACTTATCGAGCCATGAATTGTAATGGCTCGTCACATTATTCTGTCTTTCCATTCTTCTGATTTCTCCACTGATGTCAAGAATTGTTTACAATTCATTCTTGACGCTTGAAGATGCTGAAGCAGCTGACTTGCTGAGGCTTGAGCTAGACTTGCTTGCTTCCTTGCTAGCACTTGACAGAGACTTGGAAGCTTGCTTAGAGCTCTTTCCACCTTCAACAGATGCAACACTTGATGCAGAGGACAAGCTCTTGGATGCAACACTTGAAGCTGATGACAAGCTTGCTTTGGCTTCAGCAGATGCAAGGCCGAAGTTATTCAAAGCCCAGTCATATGCAAATCGGAGTTGAGAGTAAGCATCGTTAGTGACTTGTGCGTATGCATTGCCGGCGCTGGATGTAGCTGCACCATATGCTGAAGAAGCAGAGTTGCCGAATCGGTTGGAGTTCTTGCGAGCGAGTGCAACAAGCTCATTACGCTTGCTTCCTTGTGGAACTGGAATACCATTCTTGTCGAACCAAGCCTTGAGCTCGCTATCACTCCATGAGTCGATGAGTTGGTCTGACAAAGAGTGTTGAGCGCTAGCAGCTGAAGCTGATGCTGAGGCAAGGTTGGCCTTTGCTCTATCGGAAGCAATCTTCGAGTTACGACGGATGGATGCAATGAGCTTATCACGGTTTCCAGGTTGTGGAACTGGTACACCACGCTCATCAGCCCAAGCCTTCAAGTCAGAGTCAGACCATTGTTGGTAAAGCCAGTCACCTGGGTAAGCGAAAGTCTCGCCTGCCTTTGTGGCAGCCTTTTGGTAGTTTGATCGAGCGGTGTGAAGGAGAGAATCGCGAGTACGTGGAGATGGGTTTGGAATGTCATGGTAGTCGAGGAATGCCTTGAGTTGAGACTCAGTCCAGCTGGTGAAGTTAGTAATCGATGTGAACTGAAGACATGCTCGACTTACGTATCAAAGATCCATCCTTCAACCTTCAACCAAGCTTCATTAGTTTGATCAACAGTCTCAGTCCAGTATCCTTGGACTTGTTGAACGAGGTTGTCCTTGTTCTTTTCTGTTCCCTTTTTTACTTCCTTGCCCTTGGAAGTGATGTAGTTTTGAAGCTGGTTTGTATCCCACTTGTTGTATGGCTTCACAACATTGTCTTCCCAGTTCTTTTGGACAAGATCTTGCAAATCCTTTCGGTCTGCTGGAGTTGGATATGGAATGTTGTTGTCTGACAACCAACGCTCGAGCTCAGTCTCGTGCCATTTGTTATATGCTAGACGACCTTGAAGTTAGTGAGAACGTGTTTGTAGGTATAATTCAATGGATCTGCACTCACCAGCATTTCCAAACCAGCTGTCAGCAACTGCTTGTGTTGCTAGAGCAGCGACTGCTACTGTAGCCAAAGAGAACTTCATGATTGTAGAGATTGAGGATGTTTCTGTAGGTAAGAGAAAGGTTGATGAAAGTTGTAAGTCTTTCTTGAGATGTGGAGTGAACAGTTGGCAGCTGCTAGGATGGAAATTGTTTCAAGGCAGCAAAAAACACAATCAACAACAAAGCGTGTGATGACGTTGTGATTGTGCAATTCACAATTTCTATGGAAGCAGCGACTGTGGCTTAAAGCTCAATCCAGAGCCCCGCGCCATTCAGATCGTCACAGCGATCTCGATAGCATCAATCACTATAATTTTGTTGCCAGACCGCCTGTTTATGATCATGTTTGTACGTCACTAATGCACAAATCACTATTCTCCAAATGGCTCTCTTTGCTACGAGTGGTCCTGTCGAGCAGCACGTGCAATCTATGGCCATTCCACTGAACAATGGGTCAAGCTTGATCGTTGGCAGATCGTGATGAGCCACACATGATCTGCACTTGGATGAAGTAGCAATCACATTTTGTTATTTCGACAAACTACATCGACGAGAACCACATCAAACATCTCGGTCGACCATTTTCATGTCATCGAAGCAATCTCACCTCTTGTTGAGACTTCGCATCACCACTGAATCAGTCGACGGAGCAGAATCTCACCGCGTCAAATTTTGAGCGCTCACGATTCGGAGTTTGGAAGAATTGTAAGAAATCCGTCCTCCGTTCATCATCACTATCACGATACACCATTCTACGTTCCTCCGTTGCTGTACTTATAATACTGCCATCGTGCTCACACTCCTTCGTCAATGTCTACTTGTTTTCGTCATACTCTCATTACTCGCGCTATCTCGTGCACGCGATCAACACAGAAGTTTCAATCTTTCAGCTCTTCAGCCAGAACATCATCAGGCATGACTTCCAGTATGCTGCATGCGGTTGTTTCGTCCTCGAACATAGCATCTACAACGCCAAAAGATGTACAAGAGAAGAGACATCACAACAAGCATGGCAAAGGATTCATCAATCCGTGGGATTCATATATTGAAAGATCAGGATGGCAGATTGGGCGAATGATGATATGGAGGAGAATAACAGGCAAATCGAAGTCACCAGACACTACACCTCCTACTGTACCAGTCATCAAACCGACATTCCTTCCAACGAGATCTACGAAGACATTACGCGCGACATGGCTTGGTCATGCTTGTTATTATGTCGAGTTTCCAAGCGGTTTGCGAGTTCTCTTTGATCCAGTTTTCACACAGCGATGCAGTCCATTTGATTCGATCGGACCAAAACGATACACAGAGATGCCTTGCGATGTCGACGATATTCCAATAATCGACGCGGTAGTGATCTCGCACAATCACTACGATCATTTATCTCAACCAACCATTCACAAAATCGCAAAGAAGCATCCAAAAGTGCATTTCTTCGTACCATTAGGGAATAAGAGCTGGTTTGCAGATGAAGGATTACACAATGTGACAGAATTAGATTGGTGGGAAGAACGAGACTTGACATTATCTTCAAGTCAGTCTACAAAGCCAGTCGCCGGAGAAGCTGAGAGCATGGTGGAAGAGAAATCCTCCTCGCAAGGACACTCTTGACAACATCAAGGCGACATTCACATGTCTGCCATGTCAGCACACTTCTGCAAGAACTGCTTTTGACAAAGCTCACACATTATGGGCAAGCTGGTCTGTGGTTTCTGGTGGAAAGAAACTATATTTTGGAGGAGATACAGGCTATCGAACAGTACCTGAAGTTCCAGATGGTGAATTTGACTACGATGAGAAGTATTCTGATCTACCAGTATGTCCTGCATTCAAGGAGATTGGTGAGCTACGTGGTCCGTTCGATCTTGGTCTGATACCAATTGGAGCTTACGATCCGCGAGCTATCATGAGTCCAATGTAAGTTCATGACAAAGTGCAATGGCATTATCTCTGACCACAAAAGGCATGCAAATCCATATGACAGCGTCAACATCTTCATCGATACTCAGTGCAAACGAGCACTTGGCATACATTGGGGCACATGGGTGCTGACCGATGAAGACGTCCTTGAGCCACCAAGAGTGTTGAAGCAAGCTCTCAAATGGAAGAACCTGGATGAGTCGGTATTTGAGACTTGTGATATCGGAGAAAGTCGAGAGTATTAATATGACTATTTATCTCTAATAACAGAATACTCAAGCAAATCAAGGATTGCTAGAGAAACAGTACTCTTGATGTCGAAAAGTGACATCGCACTTCCAACGCTTGTATTCAGTTGAAGTGTACCATGAGATGGATCATTACAAGCTGGCAAGGAGTATATCTGTTCGTCGAGGTCTTGACGATATCAACGTTCGACTGCAGATGCTGAACATCTTCTTGTCGTTGGCAGACGGATGAGATGAGCGAGCGAGTACGCCTTGGGAAGGCATGTGGTCTCAACTGATTACTGCAGTTTCGGCTTCAGATAGTCAACAATCTGCTTGCGATAATGTTCGCTGCCTCATCATCGATTGGTCTCCCAGTAGCCGAGTTGCTTGCTGTTAAGCAACGGTCGAGCTGAGAAACATATAGTCGCTATCGCTGTCCAATACATCGCCTGCAGACGTCAATTATCTCAGCCACAATTACTTCCACATCAGGTAGACTATCGTGCATATGATCATGAACCTCTGATTTATGTTAAATCACAACTCACTATGTAAGTCGAAAGAGATGTTGCTGCACACGAGCAGAATTTCAGCAGCCAATCATGGTCAACAAACTGCGTCACTTCACTATTCAACAATTGTCTTCAGCACAGCGAAATACCAACCTCACACCATCTCATCTACAGATCACCTCTACTCTGGTTGCGTCAAGTCGTCCGAAAGCCACTCTTTTCTCCGACTTCGATCTTTGATTGTCCTACCACAAAATGGCATCATATGCATATCAACCACAAGGCCAGCAATCACAACCGTACACAGCACAAAACAACCTCAACTTCTACCAATCCTCATACTCGAATCAACCAGTGAGTGGACAGAGCACACCTTTCCAAGCATTTGGCGGTGGAGCACAAAGTAGTGCATATCCTCAAGGTTCTTCAAATTATGCTTCAGGATCGAATTATGGATTTGGAGCATTTCCAGGTCAACCTGGAGTATCAGGTCAAATGGGAACAGAGCAAAGTGGATTGAGGACAGGATTGCTTGCAGCGTTTGGAACAGAAGGATATCCTGGTGAACCACCATTATTAGAAGAGCTTGGAGTCAATTTCAATCACATTCAGACAAAGGTTGGTGCAGTCAAGAGTTGTAAAGGTGGTGCTGACCGGGAAACAGACTCTCACAGTGCTGAATCCTCTTGCGAGGATCGACCAGCATATCATGGATGATTCTGATCTAGCTGGACCACTTCTTTTCTTCACACTGTTTGGCACATTCCTCCTTCTTGTAAGTCAATGAAAGCAGTCTGATTCCAATACTAACAAATCCAGACTGGAAAGTTATGGTTTGGCTACGTCTGTGGTCTTGCTGTTCTTGGTGCTATCAGTCTAAACTTCATCTTCTCAATGATGTCTCCACCGTTGACAAGAGAAGAAATGACACAGGCTTCTTCACCTGATCATCCATACGCAGCCAACACATTACAATCGACACTGACGATAGGAAGATCGAGCTCAGTCTTGGGATACTGCTTATTGCCTTTGGTATTTGCTTCACTCATAGGTGTTGTGTTACCGTTAGACAGCTTCTTTGGCTATGTCTTGGTCAGTCTTGCCATTGCCTGGTGTACTTACAGCAGTTCTGGCATGTTCTGCTCTGTTGGAAGAATGACAGATATGCGTGGTCTGGTAGCTTATCCACTTGCATTGTTCTACGTTGGGTTTGGCATCATGGCGATCTTCAGCAGTAGAGGCACTGGCAGAATAGATGCAATGAAGGCTGGCGTGAAGACCGGTCCATGAATGACATGAATGAAGCTACACTTACAATATAGATGTCAATGCAGCGTTCACGCCGATTCAGCTTCGACTACGATCCAGTTCCACTCTCTGCTAGACTCATCTTTGACTGTGAAGGATTGACCGAGCTGCAGTCTGCCCTTGACAGCGACATCTGAAGGAAATATGGCGTTTCCAAGTCTAGCCACAGCATTCCATTCAGTCGTCTGGGTCCAAGTCCTCAAGTAGAAGTTATCATCTCTCGCAACTCCTGCCATATACCTGCCAAGCTTGATGAACATTCCTTGTGCATTGGTAGTCTTTGCATCCAGCTCAAATACTACAGCACTTCCGCTCTCAGCATCACTGATTTCGTCGTCTTGCCATGCCTCGATATATTTTGTGTCGAGACCAGTCGCTGGATTGATCATGCTTGACTTCTCCAATGCCATATCAACGAGTGGAAATATGATCATATCGGCCCGGTCGGCCACAGTCTTTGCATCTCTTGACCGAGAGTCAATGCTATGCATCCATGTTGACTGCACCGTCCGTGAACCTCGTCTGTCATCGATGGAAATATGTCGTTTTGCGAAGAGCTCGACTTGATGGATCGCTGCGTCGAGCTCTTTCACATCGAACACTGGTCGATCAATAGACACTGTGTGATTCCAGCCAGCGAATGCCCAGTCAATGTCTTCACTTTTCAGATCATCTGATGGAGTCATTAAACGATCTTGATCTGTCCTCTGCAAGGACTCACGAGTATTGGAAGCATCATCTCGAGAGCTCAAGACAGACGGAAAGCTTTTAAGTATTCGAATATCGACAAATCTACCTTCTGGCGATGTCAAGACCAATGTACCTGTCGGTTCTGTTGGCACGTCTGGCAGCCATTGGATGAACAGGCGCCTCGATATAGATGCTGGCATTTGCACAATCCTGAGAGCCAACGACAGCAGAACGTCCACGAGAAGGATAGCAGCAAGGACAATCGTCGATATAGTTGATAGAAGCGGATTGTGTTCTTTGACGATGCCTATTGATTGAGAACGTCCAACCTTACACGATTGGTCGGAAGTGGATGATTGCTAAAAAGATGAGGTCGATATTCTGTAAGAAACAAGTATATTCATTGTGAAATAAATTATGTACAAATCCATTGGCAAATACTGACTTCAGCGACCATCGTCGCTTGTACCGAAATACACACAATAGAATCATCGCTCGTGGGCAATGTCCAGACAGACCACTCACATAACCACTGTCGTTGCTCTGGCATCTTCTTCCAAAGGATTGACCGGCACATCAGCAACCGGAGTTTCTTGCTCCTCAAGAACTGGCACAGGTGGAAGCGGTGGAGGAACCTTTGTAGTATCGAATGGATCGGTATCGTCGTCAAACGGAGTCGGTGGAATAGTATCAAGCTTGTGTTGCCATCCTTGAGCACCTTGCGTAGCAAATGGTGCACTCTTTCCACCGCCACTTCGAAAGTTTGGTGTTCTGTACACAGGAGCACCCAGTGTTGGAGCTGCATTGCCGAATGGACCAGACATTGGTGGAGCGCCTACTGAGGCCACAGAAGAGGTTCGTGACGATGGAAGTGATGGAGCGAAAGCGTTTGATAACCTTCGAAACACGCTTGCACCAGCTGAAGCTATAGATGAGTTGCGTGGTGAGACTTTTGTAGATGAAGGCTGCATTGGATCCATAAGCTCGAATACGCCTTTCATGCCAGTGATGGCGAATATGACTGATGCTTTGACAGTAATCCATGATTCTTCCATCCGGATGAAGTCGTCGATCGTATATTCAAGAGCAGTCAATTGACTCAGCGTGACCTCAATTGCATCGGCAATGATCGTGATACCAGTGACCCAGACATTCGTGGCTACTTCTTGTACTTCTGCATTCTGTTGGTTGATAAGGTTGATTGCTGAGGATGTTGCCTTGTCAATAGCAAGATCTGCAATGTTTCGTTGCATACTTGTATCGACGAATAGCTTGCATCGAGCTTCACTCTTTCTGTCTTCGCCATCTGAGCTGAGCGCGAGTTTCACAGCTTCGTAGACGTTCTTGAAAGCATCTTGATGAGCATAAGCTAGACCAGCATTAAGATTGTCCATTGCGGTCATGAGAGTGTCGGCATCGTCTCCTAGTAAAGCGTTTAAGGCAGAAACGTGGTTAGTACCTTCCATGAAACCTGCTGCTTGGAGTGTTTTGAAGAATGTAAAATCTCCACTTCGACTGGCAGCATGAAGATTGTGTCTGATGAGCGCAATACGCTGCGTCCAGTGTAGCTTGTTCTCAACCTCAGCCATGGTCTCAGTATCTATGTTCGTGCCTGTATTGTGTTTGAGAGTGTTTCATCAGAGATTGCCAAGAAGTGAATATATACAACAAGAAATGGGAGGAGTGAAGAAGATACGGTGTGAGAAGGTCGACAGAGATGTTGTACTTCTCTTTTCTTTCATGCTGAGACATCAAGAGCATGATAATTGGAACCATAAGGCTGGATACTACATCATGCTGAAAGCCATCGATGACTTGTGTCGATCGATCATCATTGCTTGATAGAATGTGCCGATGGCAGAATGAAGTCGAGGTTAGGTGGATGAAAGCAGCAAGACTGTGAGGCAGTGTGTCTTCGCACCTTGTTGAGCTGGCTGTATGGCTCTTTGTCTTCAAATCTGCATGCGGGTAGCATCCGGCAGTCATTGCCTTGCTCGTATGTGAAGAAAACAACCCAGCTCAACGATCAGCTATCAGATGGTCGATCGTGTGTTGCCATGCATGTGTTGTCGTGTGGTGTTACTATTTGATAGTGCTTTGACAAACTTCAAAAGCTTCGAGAATATGGTTTCTTTGTCATGAGTATGGATCTGTTTGGGATCATTCTCGCAAAGCTACGGGTCACAGAACACTCGGTCTGCTTCTTGTCTATGCGATTGAATGTGCGATCTGATGTTTCTCGAGGTGTCTTGTATTGGAATACGTCAGCGAGGCAAAGTTGTCAACTTGCTGCCGGAGCTCTTTGTCAATTTGCACACAAGTTCTTTGTCTCAAATTTTCCTTTGACTTACTGGTCTCTCTACTTCCATACATCACCACGCTTTGCAGTGATCTCATCACCTCAACGAAGCGTCAGGTTCTGCCTACGTTGTGGCCAATTTCTGACATTGCGAAAGAAAGCGCGAAGCAGAGCACGTTGTGATATCCACACTCTCTTTTTGGCTGTTTTGCTTGACTCGATTGCGACATGTCTTTGTTCAACCTCGTACATGTCGGCAACGACAGGTGCTGTTGAAGCATCGACTTCTGATGGTTGGGTCTCCTCCTCTTCTCCAGCGATGGGTCCTTCAACATCTTGATCTGACCTGTCTCCTCGTTGAGAAATGCCGTCATTTGGCTCTTCCATAATCTTGAAAGAGTTAGCACAATCATCTTTTGATCCACGTAGAGATTCGAGTACTGCATCTCGCACTGATGCAATCAGCTCTTCTCGATCGAGATGCAGGTCCGTACGAGCACTTATGACTGCATTTGCGATAGCCGTTCCTGATATCTGCGAGGTGTCAGTCCTCGATTGATAGAGATCTGTCAGTCTTTGCAGTAATTGCGGTCTTGTCTCCCACCATGCTGTTGTATCTCTCCATGGTTGTGTCATCTGACTAAGTTCGAGAATGATTCTGTCTAGCTCAGCATGTCGATTGACATGAGATTGCAGCCTTCCTCTTGAAGCGATCGAGCTCTGTAGAAGACTACAGGAATTTGTTGATAGAAGCGAATACATCTTTGACTTGTGGTAATAAATTGAGTGTTGTGGTGGCTATGATGTGGTGATTATGCATGAACAGATGGATATGTCAACGAGATATGAAGGAATTAAATGTCAATCTCAGATCTCTGCTCCATCAAAGCGTACAACGCTGATCTTAATCTTCTGTTTGTTCTCACTTGTCTCCTCAAAGACTCCCATTACCAATCTTATACTAAAGATAGCGTTGGTAGAAATGGTGAAAGGAAGAGAAAATGAGATCTGCCAGACATCATAATGACTTGAGCCGGACTGACTGATTTGGTATGCGCTTCACCGCATGCTTTCACATCGATAACGAGCATGACGGGACTTTTGCACCTCTTGTTGGCATGCTTTGTATGATACAGTCCTAGTTATGCGTCGCAGTGATCTCAATGATAGTAATTCAGACTGGCTTGGCCGTAAGCCCGATCATATAACGCAAGCGCGCAACCTTTGTAGCCATGTCTCCGTCAATGTCTTGACCAAGATGTCGAAGTACTGTATCCATTTGATCTGGTTCCAGATGACTAATTGCTGAGATGGTCGTTGGAAAGTTCTCAATAACGAGACCGGTCACCACACTGAGAAGTGGCTGTAGCGGCTCAAGTCTATGCCTGATCGTGAAATCCTGAATTCGTGTAGTTGTGTTGTGATCGCTAGACAAGTACCTTTGTCAGTGACAGTGGTGGTGTATCTTTCTGTGTTGCGAGACCTACTTGGCACGTAAATATGCTTTGATGCCTCGCACTTCGGCGGTGAGCTCGTTGAGATCTTGCTGTATACCTTGCAGTGTTTCGTGAATGGACCAATCGGCGGCAGATCTGACAAGCGATCATGGCCCATGGCTAGTGTGCTGTCACGTATCTGTGGATGTGCTGCTTGATGTTCTTCAGCCATCTCCTGATGATGCTGTTGTTTATCACGATATGGTAGTGGTACTGCTGCTCTGTCGGTCATGACTGATGCTGTGTATGCAAGCTTGTGTATTGAGTGTTGATGCGAGCTGATCGTATGTGTGCTCGGCAGCTCTATTTACTTGACAACCATGGTCACAGAAATCGTTGAGGAAAGAGCACAGGAAGTGCAAAACAAGTCTGGTGCTTCCATTCTATGCGCTTCATAGTGCCCGAATGCTGATAAGTCTGAAGATTCGCTCATGTGTGGTCGCAGACTGCTCTTATTCCTCCTTCCAGCGACATAACTATGTCAAAGACTTGACATTTCATCTCATCCGCCATTGCTGAAATGTTCCACAGCGTGATCCACTGGAACGATCACAATGTCGGAATGACAATTGTTGTGTGAAGAGATAGGACTGTCAATCACTGTGTTGAGTTTGAAAAGTAGATGTTTGCGCCACGAATCAAGCGGACTTGGCTGACCATCTCGTCATCATCGTTCACATCTTGAGTCACAATCATATCATACAACAACATCGACCTACCAACTCCTCCCTCTCCTCACTCACTTCCTTGAGATCCTGATCTCTTCATCACAAGTCAGCATGGCAACAAGAGCCGCGCACAAGCGACTCACGAAAGAATACGCAAATCTACAAGCAAATCCAGTGCAATATATTACAGCACATCCGTCAGAAGACAACATCTTAGTATGGCACTACATCCTCACAGGACCAGAAGATACACCATACACAGGAGGACAGTATTGGGGCACTCTTGTCTTTCCATCAGACTATCCATTCGCCACCACCAGCCATTCGAATGCACACTCCATCAGGTCGATTTCGATGTAGCGAACGTCTCTGTTTGTCAATCTCCGACTTCCACCCTAAAAGCTTCAATCCAGCATGGGAGGTTAGCACAATTCTTCTTGGGGTATTGAGTTTCATGACCAGTGAAGAGATGACGACTGGCTCTATTTCTGCATCAGCAGCTGAGCGACGTTCGTTCGCGAGCATGACAAGATGGTGGAATAGTACAGGTGGTGGTTCTACCAAAAGATTGCTCAATAGCCAGCGATCAAGTGAGACAACCTCTGAGCAATCAAATTCATCAAGCAAAGGATTTGGCGCTATTAAAGCAGGCGACGGAGGTGTTCAATTTAAGGAACAGTTTCCAGAGTTGGATGAACAGAACTGGAAATGGATGGAAGAACAACAAATAGATCCACGAAATGGATTAGCGATCTCAGCACAACGAAGTCAGCAAAACTGTGCTCCTGATACGGCTGCATTGGGAAGAAGAACAGGAGCTAGTCAAGGAGTTGTTGGTGGTGCTAGAGAAGCACGAAATGCTGGTCAAGGCTGGCTTTCACGAAACAAATGGCTGATCATAGGCTGTGGTCTGTTCGCATACGTGCTTGTAGCTCGAGTTATGAGTGACCAAGCGAAGCAATAAAGAATGATGATGATTTGACATGATCACATAGCGAGGCGTTTGGGTGGATTGTAGATAGTGAAGCATGAAGCATTGGCTCGATTTGTACGACTATACACTCAATTGAAGACCAGGCTCTTTGGCCGTTCTCCGCGACAATGTCATACTCAAGTTGCAATGCGTTCATGACTGTTCGTGGCTCATATTGTATCCCAGTATGATAACCAATATCATCCGGCGACTACAAACGACGACCACGTCTACCACCCTTTCTTCTTGTGGAGTCAGATGGTGTTGGAGTGACATCTTCGATTCTGCCAATCTTCATTCCTGATCGAGCAAGAGCACGAAGTGCTGATTGAGCACCTGGACCTGGAGTCTTTGTGCCATTACCTGAAATAATCAGTTCTGCTTCACTATCGCATGTGCTAGTACTCACCACCTGTGGCTCGGATCTTGACGTGAAGAGCAGTGATTCCAAGCTCCTTGCATCGTTGAGCTACATCTTGAGCTGCCAACATAGCAGCGTATGGAGAAGACTCATCACGATCTGCCTTGACTTTCATTCCACCAGTAACTCGGCTGATAGTCTCACGACCACTATTACAATCTAGTCAGCCATCCATTCTCAAGTTCTGCTCTTTCTCTGATTGTCGACATACGAGAGATCGGTGACATGTACGAAGGTATCGTTGAATGAAGCGAAGATTCGAGCAACACCGAAGACCAACTCGCCTATACATCGTCAGTACTTCGATCTTCTGATCACTCCTGCAATCGCTGACCTTCTCTGACTTGTGGTCCAAGAGCAATGTTCTCTTGAGCTCCGCGCTCAACCTTTTTCTTTGGTGCCATGTTGTTATGTTTGCGAAGACTGATGTGACTGAAGTTGTGATGTTCTTGTTCGCAAAATCTTGAAAGTGCGGCAGAAAGTTCGCCAAGGCCGATCGCATGGCACGTGCACTGCTCTCAACTTTGCACTTCGCGTCGTCAAACTTCTGCTTCATCACATCTTTCATCTGTTTGTTCCGTACGCATTCTGTTTCATCGAGACTGCTACACTACAGTCCATGTGAAGACAGATAGAATCAGCAATTATGGGGGATGCGGTGGTGGGCATCATTGGCATGGGCGATATGGGTAAGATGTATGCTAAAAGACTCAGTGATGCTGGATGGAGGTAGGTTTGTTCTTGAAACAGACTATCATGCTCAAAGGTACGTTATGACTCTCCTTTCCAACACTTGTAATGATGACTTGAGTGCATTTGGCTCGAGTATGGTCGTCTGGCACCTACAGCACCGTTTCGGAGTTGTAGACCAGCGATTGTCACTGATGTAAATTCTCAGCTACCTTATTTTTCTTTTGTCTGACACCATCATACACAATCATGCCTTGATCATTCCAAGGTGAACTTTGCTGACTATGATATAGTGACAATCTGACCTATGTAGAGTCAATGCTTGCGATATTCCAGAGCGTTATGAAAGTCTCAGGGTAGAATTTGCAGACAGGGTACGCCATATTGCCAGTGTAGATAGTCAAGAAATGAAACATGCTGAATCTCAGCAGAAAAATGTCACAATCATGTCCAATGGACATCTCGTCTCAAGAAGCAGTGATTGGATCATGTACAGTGTCGAAGCCAAGAATATTGATGCTGTTGTCGCCTTGTATGGACCATCTACTAAGTTAGGTGCCATCGTTGGCGGTCAGACTTCCACCAAAGCACCAGAGATTGCAGCATTTGAGAAGCACTTACCATCAGATGTTGAGATTGTGTCTTGTCACTCACTCCATGGACCTGGTGTGAATCCAAAAGGACAGCCACTTGCAATCATATCTCATCGTGCTTCGAAAGAATCGACCGACCTTGTCGAGAGGATCTTGTCATGTCTTGATTCACAGCATGTCCATCTATCAGCAGACAAACATGATCGAATCACTGCAGATACTCAAGCCGTAACTCATGCTGCTTTTCTCAGTATGGGTGCTGCATGGGCTGCGAATCAGCAATTTCCATGGGAAATACCACGATATATTGGTGGAATTGAGAATGTCAAGATCAATCTCACACTACGAATATATGCTCAAAAATGGCATGTCTATGCCGGATTAGCCATCTTCAATCCAAGTGCTAGAGAGCAGATCAAACAGTACGCCAATTCTGTCACTGAACTCTACAAACTCATGCTTGGCGGACATAAGCAGGAATTGACAGAGCGGATCTATGCTGCCAGAGAGGCAGTCTTTGGAAACAAGAAAGAAGCTTCAAGAGAGTTGTTGTTACAGGATGATCTGCTGGATAGATTCTCACTCGGCGAGAAGCCACCACAGCGAGTACGAAACAATCATCTCAGCTTACTCGCTATTGTGGATTGCTGGTGGAAACTTGGCATAGTTCCATACGATCACATGATCTGCTCAACTCCAGTAAGTGTGTCGACGAGAATGATGCATGTGCTGAACTACTACAGCTATTTCGTCTCTGGCTCGGTATTACTGAGTATCTCTACCTCAATCAAGACTTGCTTGCAGAGTGTATCGACACTGCAATTACCGACAACACATTCAGAGCCGACGACCTTGAATTTACATTTGCTGCAAGAGTCTGTCTCTATGATAAAAGATCTGTAAAGTGCTAACCATTGACAGGACTGGAGCGAGAGAGTATCACTCGGCAACATGGAAGCTTATCGCGAGAAGTTCGACAGAATACGAAGCTATTTCGCTCCAAGATTCGCAGAAGCAACTAAAGTTGGTAATGAGATGATCAAAACTATAGAAGAGAATCTGCGCTCCAAACAAGCAGACTAATGACAATATATGATCATGAATCATTCGCTCGAAACTACAATACAAAGCAGAAATGCAATCATGATATCTTCTTCTCAACCTCCCTTACAGCCTGCTTACCACCTTCGACAACGGTAGCACCAATATTCTCAGCTCGCTCTTCCAGATCAATAGCCATGTCTGACACACTGTCTTGCATGACGTTGATATCATTTGGCCAGGTCTTGGTGACTCTGAGAAGAGCATAGTACAACTCAATGATTACACCATGGACTCTGTCTTTCATCACCATCGTAAGACCGTGGCTAATGAAACCTTTCAACACTTCTGCTTCGATACCAGAATATAAGCCAGCAATTCCTTCTTTCTGCTGGATGTTCGTCAAGACTGCAAACACTTTTGAGTATTGTCGCAGTATTTGGACCGTTCTAGATTCATGACTTGTTGAGATCTGCGTCTTGCTGTCTTGCGCCTCAGATCCAGCATGATGTGATTCTGCTTGTGCTCGAGACTTGGCAACACTGATTGGATATGTGATTGTCGTTGCAATGGCTTTCGACAATGCTGCTATCAAGAATGTTGCATGAGATCCAGCATCTCTTGCTCTTAGAACACCTTGTAGAAAGTTGTCGACGGCGAAAGTTATGGCTGGATTGAGCGTCAAGACTACACTGAGTCTGTAGCCAGCCCAGAATCCTTTCAGACCTCTTTCCTTGTAGATCTGCCTTGCAATCTGTGTGATTGAGGTAGAGTCACCTTTCTTGAGCTCCGAATCTGACTCTGCATTCTTTGCTGTGACAAGTGCTGCAGTCTGCAATCTTGTGATCATGTTCTGGAGTGGCGTGGTAATGAGCTTGGAAAAAGATCCTGCGAGAATACCAATTCCCATTTCTTTCGCAATAGGAAGTCTTTTGCTCTTTCCTCCAAGCCTTCGAAGCTCATATTGCTGCAGAAAAGTATATGCCAGGAAGAAAAGGAATGAATCAGCTATGCCTTTGGTGACGTCCGCACCACATCCAGTGTAGAAGCTGGCAAGACCTTCATGCTGATATATCTTTGTTGCTGCATCAAGTAGACCTGAGTAGCCGCTTTCATCTGATGATGCACCAGGACGACGGACTTGCTTCTGTACTTGCAGTCGAGCGATTACTAGATCCAATGGGTAGATCAATAACTTGGTAGTAGCTGTCGCGACTGATCCAGCAAGAGCATGTCCGAATGCTGGCAGTATTGGTCCACCATTTCTTGATGATGGCTTTTCGAGATCCTCTACGATCAAATGGTAAAGTTCAAAGGCATCCTGTCATCATCTTAGCATTGATTAAGGGCTGGTATGAGGTGTCTATACCAATTGGCTGTTGTACTCAATGTCTGTTTTGTCTAGTTCATCTCCCATAGCTTCTCTTGAGATCGGCTCTGGAAGTGCTCGACTATAGCTGTTCTCTCACTGCCGAGCTCAAGCTCGTGTCAGATTGCAGTGGATTTGCGAAGGTGCTTCGTGATGGCCAAGCTTTCAACAGATGTGTACAAATTGATTGTTGTATCCAATGAAGGCAATGTAGCGTATCGGAAGGGCAGAAATGATAATTGAAGAAGGCGATTATGCAGAAGATGGTATCAATCTTGAATCCAGACCATCACATGCTCACAGTGACGCTGGCACTAAAGACGTCGGCTATGCTGTCATCATGCTTGTCATGAGCTTGTTGTGGCGCACCATTATCTGATCAGCCACAATAAATGTGAAGACATAACAGATCGATTCGACTTCACAGCAAGAGACTTGTAATGCCATGAGCATGATGACTGGATGTTGAAATGAATATGGTATCATATATATATGTTTGTAGAAACATGATTGCTAAACTCCTCGCTAATGCGTAGCATAGTCCGTCTCATATCTCTTAGTGAGCAACATTGAAGTAGGTATTGATGACCAGACATGTCACCATGACAATCAAGCCGTATATGGACAGAGCAAGAGCAAGCCGTCTTATCAGGTTCTTGCTCCATTGCTTGCCTCTGGTAAGTTGACTGAAAGCACTTCTCCAAGAATTTCGATCATGCTCAAGAAGAGTTTCTTCACCTGATTCATCAGAACCTTCATATTCTTCATCGTCTTCATCCTTGAGTAAGCGCTGGTGATGTGGCGAGTCTGGACTGCTGATCTTGTAGTAGAACAAGCCGGGTAAGATGAAAGATATCGATGTCGAGCCGGTTGATCCAACATAAGCCAAGACCTTGTCCAGACTGCTCACTGTCATTGCGACGATACGAGAGGATGATGATAATGGTTGTAATGAGAGCGAATCGAGTCTCTGACATCTCTTCAGGCTGAGATCGAATAGATGATTTGTGGCCGCCAGCACCAGGACTACCTGATGCTGATGTGAGATCCTGTCTTCGGCTGGTTTTTGGTCTCCATTTTGATACTGCATCCAAGCTTGCTCGGCAAGGATGTACTTGTAACGGGTACGAGAACATGACAAGAACAACAATTGCTGCTCGTCCGATTGTTGATGGAATAGATGGTCGGTATTGTGCAACAATATTGCCAAGAACGTTGTCGCCGAAGGACAGATATCCAGTGATTGCTACTAGAATGTAGATGCTTGCAGCGCCGCCGATTGATGCGCCAACGACAGAAGTTGTTCTGAAAGGACTGTTGTCTCGAATCTCGTTCAGAATAGAGAACATCTGGCATGATTGATCAGTATGAGCTTGTAAGAATGTTGTAGCACTGCTTACGTTCTGATGGCAAGTGTAGGCAAACACGATGACTGGAAATGAAGCCAGTATCGAAACGATACCCTGCGAGCCAATGACATGAACTGTTCCTCTCTCTTGCGCTGTATCATTTGATGCGAAGTGGTAGACGACCAGAACCACGAGATAGGCGATGGAGATCAGAGCAACGACTGATGTGTACTTCAAGCTGTCCAGTCGACGTAGAAAAGAGAGTGGTATCACAACAAGCCTAGAATAGATGTCAGTACAGTGACGTCCTCAGATGTCTAACACATACATGAATGCTGTGATCCAGAAATGTCTGTCGACAAGATAAAGAGAATCTCCAGGTTGACCAAATCCTCTTACTACACCAGGCATCAGATCACCAATGATGATGAGATAGCTGACTCCAACACCAAAGCACTTGATAGCAATAGCTGCGTCAAAAACAACTGCAGCATTTGGATAAGTCAATTGACTTAGAGCAAAGAAGCTTGCCTTCCCTCTATCCAGATATCGAGCACAGAGTGTTTGAAGGTATAGTCCAAAGCCAGCTGTCAGACCTGACCATAATATCACTACTATTCCCAGTATGATACCCATATTTGACATGGCATGTGGCATTGCCAGTACTCCTGCTCCGACGATTGTGTTTACTAGGTTTATCACAGAAGATATCCATGATGCCGAACCTCCTACTCCTCCTACTTTTCTATGCGGTCTCCTTCTCGAGCTAGAAGCTGCTGATGTAGGTCGAGAGTCATGCTCGCTAGCGTTTGATGTGATTGCGGCATATGAAGCCATATCGTACAAAATGAGGCGCGCAGAGCGCTAACCTCTGGTATTTGAAGTAATTGCAATCGTGATCGTTCTGCTATCGTGCTAATCGGGACATGAGTCGTGTGCTGATTATTCTGTTCGTCTGTCGCTATGATTTACCAAGTAAGTGGCAGTGCTGGGTGGTCTTGTTGGTACTGAGCAGAGTCGCTGAAATGAGAATGTACAGTATGTCTGTATGATGGCTTGCTAAAGACAAATGTCGACAAGAACTTATCACGAATGATGATCTGACCCTTGCAGTTTCGCAATGCTGCCCTGAATCATTCACACTAGGCGGTGAGATTGTCTCGAATTCTGCCACACAGATGTGAGTGTTGATCGACCTTCTCATTTGATCAACACCTTCTGCTGCTTTGCGCGTGCTTGTTGTTACTTGCATGGCGCGAGAGATATACTAGAAGATGGCTGATGCTCGAGATCTATCGCAAAAGCCCATCGATGAGCTGGAAGCTCGTTTACGAAGGATCTCTTATGCTATCATTGGCAACACGAAGGATGAGATCTCAAACACTGAAAACTCAACAACTGCTGCTGCACGAATGAGACAGATGGAAAGACAATTGCAAGCACTTGCATCTCGATCTCAAGCTGCAGCCGAAGTCCTCGATTTGCAAGCACGACGTCCAGACGTCTTTCATGCAGAAGCCAATGCCTCAGCAAGAGCTATGAAACCGTCTGTATTGGCTGAGATCATGCTCTCGCATGCGGAACCACTACAGCGATTGTCTACTCAACTCACATCACTACAAAGCCAAAGTGTGCCTGATTCATCACACTTGGTCAAGATCATCAACCTACAATCTCGAATGACATCAATACAAGAGAAGCAAGAGAGACAAAACGAGCAAGTCGTTGAGTTGAGAAGCAGAAGCGCAGAAGCACTTAAAACTTGGTATCAGAATGGATTGATGGATATGTCAGAGCATTGGGCTGATTGGGAGGAGAGATTACGAGATGTGGAGATTCTGGTCAGAAGAAATGAAGCTGCTGCGAAAAGAGATCAAGGTGTTGTGTGAATGGCAGTGCGACTTTATCAACTACGTCTCGTTGCTGAGCTGGACTGTCAGTCACTAGATCGCCATGGGTCAGACTCGACAAGCGGTACATTCGAAGTTGGCCATGAGATGAATTGTACGACAAAGTGTCGTATTCGATACACATTCTTCCACGGCCATCTATCCAAAATCGACGATCAAGCGAATGCTAGATTGGCCAAAGCATGTACAAGCAAACCAAACAAGTCGAAATCACATCTTGTTTGACTGACCTTTTCCAGCTTGTCCTTTAGCTATCTGCTCTAGTCTTGCAACCAGCTGAGCATATTGTGCCTCCATTTCAGTCGCAGCCTTTCGTCTGCGATCAGAAGGTTCTCGAATCTCAGCTTGATGGTTCTGTCGCCATTGAAAGTCGACTTCTTCAGACACCTTCGCAGCTCTGACAATTGGAAGAATGAGATCTGGCTTCACACCACCTCGAGCTTCAGCAGGTACATAGAATGCACGAGTGTTCTCTGCTGCCACAAGCCATGGATTGTTGTTGCCAGACACAATTCCATACAGAATGTCGAGCTTTGCATAGTTCTTCGCCATCAATCGAATTGCCAGCTCGACTGATCGAAGATCAAAGGCACTAAAGCCTCGCATGGTCTCTTGTGCAGGGATTGTTGTTGGCTGACCATCATAGCCTATCGGATCAACATCACCAACGGCAATTGGACTCTTGAATACAAGATCGCTGCCTTTTCCAGACTTCACCAGAGCTGTATGCGAATGACGTGGAACGACATAGTCGATGTTGACACGCTTGAAGTTCTGGCCTCCAAGCTTGTGCATTCGACCTTCACCAATCATGTCCTGCAATCCCTGTGGCATGTTAGTGAGACATTCGGAAAGCAAAAGAAGACTCACAAGAGACACAGTTGGTACGCCAAGAAACGTTAACAAATCCAGAGCACCACTTCGAGCACCAATAGCCATCTGGAAATGATTCTTTGCAAAAGCACGTTGCATCCAGAAAGCTTCATGGTCTCGTACCGAAGATGTTGGCCAGCCTGCTGTTGAATATTTGAAGTATGGATGGTCGCTGCAGTGCGCGCCGAGACCTCTAATGGTGGCAACTTCAGCCTCGGATACATCGATAAAAGCTGGAATGATGTTCAGGTTGTTGAGAATACCGATAATCTGTCTGGCGCTGTCAATACCAGTGTTGAGCTCCGGATAAGGTCCACCGGCAATCGATGTATTTCTCCACAAGATGAGAGCAACAGGTTTCTTGGGTTGTGTGACAGGGAAGTAGGAAGGCAGAGCTTGATCCAGATCATGCAACAATGTTGGATGTTCTGCAAAGTCTGCTTCACACAGCTTGACCATGTTTTTCAACAGATCCGGAGCCAAAGTGGTTGGAGAATTTCTAGCTGCCCAAACTTGCAGATCCTCAGTGCATTCACTTGGACCATGAGCTTTCTTATCCTCTGAAGGATTCTGTCGTTGTCTAGCAAGAGTCCAGGTGATCTTGTCGGCACTGATAGGATGTGAGTTGTATTTTGCATCAGTCACAGCTGGTTTTTGAGCTTCGTTGGTCATGTCTGCCCATGACCAGGTAGTGACAAACAATGGAGTACCAGGTGGAATCAGCTCTGTAATGTACTCGACTACAGTCTCGTTATCACCCTTGGTCTCTGGCTTTCTAGGTTTGTATCCATGGATGATGGTTGGAGGATGCCATGCTGCATTGTCTGGATTTCTGATCTTCTGCAAGATTTGCCAAGCTCGAATGTGGTACATATCACCACGCTGTGTGGCATCGAAGAAGCCATAAATGTTGTTCTTCTCTTTCGACTCAAAGGCATTTACCTTTCCCGCAAAGTCGTCTGGCAACCATACTGGAAAGTCCATGTTTCTGTTCAACTTTGTGACTGGTTGTGCTTTACGTCAGGTTTATAGAAGGAAAGGCAAGGAGGAATGTAACAATCGAGACGATTGCGCCGAGATACGAAAGATATATCTGCTTGCAGGTTAGGCACTGCACCATCTTCGCAGTCCAGCACACTCAAGCTCTTAGCTGAGACTCGATGGTATGCAGAAACATGCACAAATCTTACCAAGATGCTTTCAGCAATCAGAAGACCAGAGATCATGTAGCTTTCGATACTTCTCAAGCACTGTCGAGGTTTGTTTTGTCAGAGCTGGAACTAGAGTGTACTCGATAGTGCATAGCAGACTAACTGTCGAACGTCAGTCACACGCTTACAGACTTTCATGGCAGAGCCATATATTATATTTCACCAGAACAATAGTGTCAGTCTTGGACAGATATGCTGCCACCTTGATCGTGCCTTCTGTGAGAAGTCAATTTCCAGTTCAAGCTGAGCGTTTGAGCCATTGCTAGTGTATTGTCTAAGACATGAAGCAAGTGTGGTCCACACTAGTCACCTTTTCCTGCGTGTTGGAAGCTAGATCATCCATCTCTCAGCTCAGCACAACGATGCAAGACATAGACTGAAAAGCACATATACAATGGTGGAATGGTCAGCAAGAAGTCTTGAGCATAATATGCCAAGAAAGTCATTGATTCATTTCTTACCACGACTACTCGAGCTGACTAGCTTTTTCTTGACATGCTTTGGCATCTTGGTCGCTCTCTTTTCTCTTCTCTCTTCTTTGATAGCCTTTTTGTGCTCTTTCTTGGCTTCTTTGTCTTCAAATCGCTTGCCTCGAGGACGTTTCTCAGCTCGATCGTCATCATGTCCATCCTCATTACTCTCATTTTCATCGTCATCTTCCTCAGCAGAGTCATCCTCCTCGGACTCAGCTTCGTCTGGAACATCCTCCGATTTGCCTTCTTTGGTAGGCTGGTCGGCGAGCAGATTGCTGTATACCAGTCCATTTACTTCTCCACTCTTCAGCTTCTCTGCATCTCTTTCTGCATCGTAGACCTGCTCTAACGTTTGTGGTATATACTGCTGTCGAAAGACCTCGTCTGCTTCTTCTTGCTCTGCCGAATCATCTGTTTCTCTCTTCTCGTATATCTCTGACAGCCATTTGTCAAGAGCTTGATCATCAATCGATTGTCTACCATCTATGATAAAGTTGAAGATCGATCTCTCAGACAAGACATCAGCACCTTTCCTTCGAAAGAAATCAGTAACATTCTTCGCATCCATCCGTAAGAACTCCAGCGATCTTGGATGATCATGTTCCACACTCTGACTAACATCGATCATGTAGAGTACATCTTTGTGGTATAACAAATTATACTCGCTGAGATCTGCATGAACAAGTCTGCAAACTTGATACATCCTGCGCATATATTTCAGAAGTGTCAAATATATGCTTTGCCATCTTGACGCAACAGAAGCAGCACTGTCGTCCTGAAACTCGACATCTCTCAATCTTGGAGCAGGCCAACCTTTATTACTACCAATGAAACCCATAACCATGACATGAGCTTTGAGATAGACAGCATCAGGACAAGGTATACCAGCACTTCGAAGTCTTCGCAAGTTTCGAAACTCTTTCTCAGCCCACACCTTAACCAATGCACGATTGGAAGATTTGTTGTAACCAGATCGGAATCTGTGTTCACCACTGACATACTTGTCTCGATCTTTGAAGACCAATATGCTGGTCTTGTATACCTTGATGGCACGTTGAAGTAATTCTTGAGATGAATCGTCTTGTGAAGCTGTCACAGCGTGATAGACGTTTGCTTCTTTACCAGTTGAGACAACTCCGTTGATTTCAGAGACGATATTCCTGTTCAGCATTTGAAGAAGAATCATCCGTGTTCGAGGATCAAGTACTTGTTCGCTTGTTGCTCGATCACTCTTCTCTGCACCCATGCCATGGCCATGTTTGCCTAATCCAGCTTCAGTGTTTGATAATTTGAGCTTTGCTGTATGAGCTGAGAGACTTCGAATATGATCATCTACGGTAGCTCTGGTATTGAGCTGTGGATTTGTCTTTGGTTTCTGACTCTCTGGTACTGTTGTATCGTTCAATCGTCTTTGTCGATTGTAAGATTTTGTGTAGTCGGCAGGATTTGATGCTGAAAGTTCTGTATCTGACAGCTCTTCTTCAGATGGCTCGAAAATATCATCATAGTCCTCTTCCTGGTCGTATTCTTCTTCGTTGAAGGCGTTCTGCAGTCGATCCTGGTGTTCTTGGCGGATTTGATCAGGTTGATTGGCTTCATTCACATATCCTGCATTTGAAATGAAGGTATGAGTAGGTTCAATTCCGTTTGCTGGATTATGTGTCGTAGCCATTGCTTGTGCAGTTGTTGTCACAATATCAATCGTAAGGTGATCACTTTATGAAACTTTTCTTTGGACATTTTGGTGGATTTGCGCCACGCTTCGCCACAAGAGAGCCACAGCCTGGCTTCTTGACGTCGACCGTTTGCATTGTTCTAGAACTCTTCTACATTACAGCAGATATGCATTTCAGTCTGCTGTGTCATTCGCCTCTCAAGCTCAAGCATTGCCATCAACATCTAGTACTCATCATTCAATAGCTGCTTCCTGATGGTCAGCGACTCTAAGAAGAGGTGAGATAAACTCAATCCTACCTATATCCTTGAAAAGATTAAGACTGAGCACCTGACCGTGTGGTAATGGTCGTTCATGCAACAACCTTCCATGATGGCGTGCATCGCGAGACACATGCATTCATGAGATGTCGAAGTTAGAGAGCACTGATTACAAGAGAACTCAGACTCTTTGCATTACTTGGACGAGACTAGAAACTAATCTCAACTCGCAGATACGTGCACTGTATATCACACATGACCTCGTTATGAACGCTCAAAGCACCATCTCTACCACCCAACACCATCATCATGTCGCAGCAATCTGTCCTTCGACGAACTCCAATGCTTCATTGGTTTCAACAGGCTTGATTCTGCTTGCTCTAGCAGTTTGACTGACACCATAGCATTTATCAGCAACCCGAAGCATTTCTGGTCGGAATGTTGTGCAGATGAATTGTCCACTACTAGCACTTTCCTTGATCAGATCAGCAACGGCTGTACGATACTGAGCATCGAGATTAGCATCGATTTCGTCGAACAAGTAGAACGGAGCAGGATCAGAAGCTTGGATCGCAAAGATCAATGTCAAAGCACACAATGACTTCTGACCTCCTGACAACTGCTGGATTCGTTGTTGCTCGTCATGCTTTGAATTGAAGGACACACTGATGCCAACGCCAGTGTAATTTTCTACACTGCTTCGTTGAGCTTCATCATCGCTTGCATCATCAGCTTCCTGACTTTGATCGACTCTTCTCTGAATGATGAGTCTGCCTTTGCCTGCTGGTACTAGCTTCTCAAAAGCTGTTGCGAATTCTCTGCTCACTTGACGGAATGTTCTTTCGATGGCCTCATCTTTTTGGGTGTCTAGCTGCTGAATCAACTCTTCAATCGAATTGGCACCAGACAGCAATTCACTATGTCGAGTCTCCAGTGCATCTCGTTGATTCTCGAATTGTGAGTATTGTTCAAAAGCTTTCTTGTTCACATGACCAAACTTCTTCAGTGCCTCTTGTGCTTTGTGTAGACGTACTGTCGCTGTTTGATTTTGCATTGTAGTGTAAGGTTTGTTGAAGGCAGCGTCTGGTAAAACGCCAAGTGCTCGAATAGATGCTGCCACTTCATCGAGTCGGTTTTGCACTGTTCGTTTCTTTTGTGCCGACTTTTGTAGTATTTTCGAAGTATGTGAGATTGCTCGAGTCATGTCTTCGACAAGTTGTTGCTGCTCTGTTCGTGAAGCATCGGCAGATTGTTGTTGACGTTGTACATCTTCGATAACTTTACGATGCTGCTTGAGGCGTGTGTTCCACGTATCAAGTTTCTTCGTCAGGCGATCAAGATCCTTCTTACGCTCATTCAGTCGAAGTTCAGCACCAGCATCGCTGTTGTCACCATCTGTATCTTGTGATGAAAGTTGATCAAGACGGAGTCGAAGATTTTCTCGCAGTTCAATCTCAATTTCATTCTTCTTGGATTCAGCATCACGACTTTCAGCATCAATCTGACCAAATTGCTGTCGAAGTGCTGGCAATGTCTCGCTGGCTGTTCTCAATTGTTGCTCTTCTTCATCGGTCAATGCTTTGGTGAATGGACTAGAAAGTTCATGCTGGTATCCGCTGAGTTGTTGACGAAGCTGGTTGACCAGTGTATCAATATTGTTCTTCGCTCTTTGCTTTCGTTCTGCCTCGTCACGTTTGGAGAAGATCTCCTGCTCACGTCTCGTCACCTCTTGTCGTAATGGACCATAGCCATTCTCTGCTTGCATGCGTTGATGCTCAATCTTTTGGATTTCGCTGACAGCTTTCGTGATCTGTTGATCTAATGTTTCTCTTTCTTCACGTAACTTTTGCTGACGAGAAAGTAGAGAGTCTAGCTCTTCACGAGCACTTCGGACTCTTTTCAACCCATCGATACGTGAGTTTCGTGTGTCGTGGTATCCACCAGTCAATGCTCCTTTCTTATTTGAACGATCACCTTCAGGTGTGATTGCGCTGACACCATGAGATCGAGCGTAGTGTGAAGCGGCTCGTAGATCAGGACATACAATAGTCTTGCCAAATACTTGCTGATATGCTTTCTCAAACATCGGATCATACTTCAGCTTTGAAAGAAGTGGAATCGCATCTGCTGCCGAAGGCAGCTCCATTGGTCGAGGATGAAGTCGATTCAGAGGCATGAATGTCACTCTTCCGGCTTTCTCTTTCTGCAGAACATCGACAATTCGAGTAGCTGTAGCATCAGTGTCGACAACGAAGTGGAAAAGAGATGTTCCAGCAGTGATTTCCACAGCAGTCTTGAACTTGTCGGAGAAGTCGAATAGTTCGCCAAGAGTGCCATACACTCCCTCTATACCTTGTTGTTGCACAATTCTGCGAACAGATGCAATACCACGAGATGTGTTCTGGTCCATCATCTGACTGAGGAATCGCTCAGACTTGTCCATCTCCTGTCTTGCATTGGTCAGAAGTGAATCGATTTTGGCCTCTTCTCTCCAAATCTCTTTTCGACGATCACTCAATTTCTCCTTCTCTTCTTTAAAAGCTTGAGTTTTTGTTGAGATACTCTCTTGTTCACCACCACGATTTTCAAGCCGGGCTCTCATGGTTGTTATTGAGCCTTCAAGCTGATTGACTTGCTCATTCAATGCTTGAATCTCATTTTCAGTCTGCACTGCGATGGCTTGTCGATCTGCCACTTGTGTGTTAACATCTGCAATCTGCTGCTTCAAGTCGTCATCACGTTCGCGCTTGTTACGATAGCCAGCGCTTCGACCTTGTTTCGCAAGCAGTATTTGTCTTGTTGACTGTGATTGTTGTATTTGTTGTTGCAGAGCTTGAGCATCGGCTTGTCTTTGCTGATATGTTGGCAACAGCTTCGCAAGCTCAGATTCTCTTTCCTTGATTCTGCGTCGTATAGTCTGCAGATCTGATGCAAGCTGCTGTCGACTCTGCTGAGCTGCGTTCGAGTTTTCTGCTAGAGCTTGAACATCATACTCAAGAGCTGCTTTCTCTTTCAGCGTGTCGTCTCGATCTTGCTCGAATTGCTTCTTCTCTTCATTCAACAGGACCAGATTCTGCTGAAGATCTAAAATCTTGGATTCTACTTCTTCAAGCTGACGTTCAGCTTCGGCAAGTCGAGCTTGGCTTTCATCACTTTGTCCAACACCATCTTCTCTATCTTCTTCTAGCTTGTCTAAAGCTTCTTGAAGTGCTTCTTGCTCACGATGGTAGATTGTGTATTCCAGACATCTTCGTTCACGATCTTTTTCTTGATACTCTCGTAGCTCATTCTTCTCCTCCTCGAGCTCATCAAGCTTGCCGCGTATGTGATCCAAAACATCTTCAATCTTGGTTCGTTGATTAGTTGCATCGTCCATCATCTTGATACTCTCTGCTCGTCTCTGTTCATATATTTGTGTACCAGCAACCTCTTTCAGCATATTCAGACGCTCAGAATCTTTCATGTTGGTGATATGTGTGATTCTACCTTGAGGCACGATGTAGTATGGATTGCTTTTGGAGAATCCAGCACTTTCGAGTAGGTTGAGGACTTCGAGCTTCGTAGTGTTCTTGCGATTAAGAGAGTACTCATCCTTCTTGAGACCGATCGAACGTCGTAGAGTGACTTCAGGTGTATTTGTTGGGAATCGTTCGTCTTGATTGTCGAAAATGATCTCGACATATGCGCTCATCACAGCAGATCCAGAACCTTCATGAAGGAGAGCTTGTCTTTCTTCTCTTCCCATTTGATTGTAATGATCTCCGAGCACGAATCGAATCGCGGCGAAGAAGTTTGATTTACCTGATCCATTGCGGCCGACAATAACATTGTGCTTTGGACTGAATGGATCAACAACGGTTTGATCTTTGTAACTCTTGAAGCCTTGAATGATGATCTGCTTGATGAACATGATGGCGGTGGGATAGGAGCTTCGAGACGATTCTCAACTCCACTCAATCGAAGCGCATATTTGTGTTCTGGCCAGTGTAGCGAGATGGTACAAAACTTCCGTGAGTCGCTGTGATCAATTATTGTTTTACGCGGTCGTGATATTGATGGTCAAGCTTCACGCGATTGATCGCGTTGTGGAACCTGTGGGGAGGATGTTTTGACTCTACTTTTGGCATTGCATTTGATCTCACGATATATGACATTATTCGCATCTCTCACCTATACCAACGACAAGCATATTGTGTCGCAAGTGTTGTTACCATCTGAGTCGCAGTCGACAATATGCCTGAGTCGCTTAAAAGGAAAGGCTCACCCGGTCTAGAAGAAGAGGCAGTTGCTTCAAAGCGTAAGTCTGTCCAAGCAGTGTCTGATCCAAACAATACAACACAAGTAGACGGATCGCGAGAGAAGACAGATCCAGAGATCTCAGAGTCTGTAACAGACGCAACAGCACCGTCAGATTCGGCGACAGATCGGGCAGCACGATTCGCAGCATTGCGAGCTCGGAATAAAGAAGGCAGAAAGTCAAATCTTGCAGCAACTAAAACAGAAGCTCAACGATTAGCCAGCGATCCAAAGCAATTGACTGCACTTCATAGAAAGAAGGATATTGCGGAGCATAAACTACTCAAAGCAGATACAGAAGCGGCAGGTGAAGATTTTGAGAGAAAGCGAGCATGGGATTGGACTATTGAAGAGAGTGAGAAATGGGACGAGCGATTAGCAGAAAAAGCGAGGAGGAAGAAGGATATGGCTTTTCAAGATTACAGTCATGAAGCTGGCAAAGTCTATGATCGACAGGTTCAGCGCATGAATAAGGAGATGATTGAGCGGAAGGAAGATTATGAAAGAGAGAAGAGAAATGCTATAGAGAAAGCTGTCAAGTCAGGTGGATTGGAGATTGTGGAAACGGAGCAAGGAGAGCTGATTGCTGTTGATAAAGATGGATCATTCTACTCGACCGCAGAATCCACGAAGTTCACCGAGAACAGACCGGATAAAGATGCTGTTGATAGATTGGTGAAAGATATCAAGGATGCAGAAGAGGTTCGACTACGAAAGAGGAGAGAACGTGGTCTTCGTGACGATGATGGAGATGTCACATATATCAATGAGAAGAACAAGCAGTTCAATCAAAAGCTGGCGAGATTTTATGATAAGTACACGACTGAGATACGAGAGAGTTTTGAGAGAGGAACAGCATTGTAACATAGATCAATTCTCCCTCATACACTTGTATGGTAATCGCAGCTGTATGCTGCTAAGCGGTCAATCGGCCAAGCTTTTGACACATTCTTGATTCATCTCTCTGCTCTCTAGGTTCTGCATCTGCATCATGCATTTCACATACGTCGTGCCGCAATTCATCGGCATCTCTTTCAATCAGCTTGAGCAATTCTGCTCGAACAGTCTGTCTACACCTGTAATTGCTAGACAGTCCAGTCGGATTCAGATCGACACATTCGACATTGCTTGTCAAAACCATCATTTGGCGACACCTTGGTACGTAGTCGTTCTCTACTCCCTACAACACACGACGGTCTACAACAACCCAGTACGTGTTCAAACATAGACTCATCTGTCCTTGCAACTGCGAGTAGACCATGCCTAGATGCATTCTGTCGCATTGCCTAGAGCAAAACTGAGGAGATTGAGTAAGAGACTCGTACATGGCAGAGTACATGAGCGCCATCAGGATATCGATCATTTGCTCAAGATTGTGTGCATTTCTGATACTCACAATCACCAACCAGAGCTATCAGCAGGCGATTTGCTACTGCATGCTGGAGATTTGACAGAATGGGGTTCTTTTGATGAGATTCAGAAGCAATTAAGATGGCTCTCATCACAACCACATGAGCACAAGGTCATCATTGCAGGCAATCACGACACTTTGTTCGATTCAGCATTCCTAGAAGCGAATGAAGATCGGTTTCCAGTCGGTCCAGGCAAGATTGTCAAAGACCTTAACTTTGGCAATGTCACATACCTGCAAGACGAAGCAATATTGTTGAAGTTCGAGAAGACTGGCCGAACAGTGAAGGTGTATGGTTCGCCATGGACTCCCAAATATGTCAACTCTGCATTCCAGTATTCCAGAGATTCTGACTTCTGGAAGAGCAAGATTCCGCTGGATACTGATATTCTATTGACCCATGGACCGCCGTTCGGTCATCTCGATGGTTTCAAACGTTCAGGTTGTATGGATCTTGCACAAGCTATCGAGCAATGTCGTCCTCGTCTCGTAGTGTTCGGACATATTCATGTTGGAAGAGGACGAGAGCTTGTTCAATACAATGCACTCAGGATAATGCATGAAGACATTGAACGTGGTACGAGAGGTTGGTTGAGTATTCCGCTCATGCTCATGCTCTTCGCTTGGAGCTATGTGGTTTCTCTATTCGGATTGTCAGACAAGGTGACTGAATTGATCAATGCAGCTGTCTTGAGTGAGGGTAATGAACCAAGCGCTGGTGCCATCGTCACTCGTATTTGATATCTCGATGATAACAGGTCCAGGAGTAGAATGATAGTAGTATGGTTCAAGTCATGATTGTTTGCAGACGTCGATTGATCTCCACAGCAAAAGTTCAGCCACGCATTTCGTAAACACTCTCGCTCATCTTCATCAACTTTGCGACTCTTCCTCTACACAACTCGATCATGCCTGCGCCGAGTTCAAAACGAGTGCGCGGTGTGCGAGTAACACGACACTTCATCATAGGCAATTCAGCTGTCAATTTACCACATCCATCATATCCAGATGCACCTCCGAATCACAACAAAGGATGGAAAGTGTATATACGACCATTACCAAATGGGCCAGACATCTCAACATGGTTGAAGAAAGTACAATTCAAGCTTCATTACACATACGAAAATGCATCACGAACGATTGAAGGTCCTCCGTTTGAGGTATCAGAAACAGGATATGGTGAATTTGGTGTCGAGATCAGACTCTACTTTCCGAGCGACAGTGGTGAGAAAGCACAATATCGAGAGCACTATCTTGTGCTTTCACCATATGGACCACAAGAGCAGCAAGAGAGACAAACACGAGAGAATTTTACTGTTGCTGAGAGAGTCGAGAGTATAGAGTTCAATGAACCAGCTCAAGATTTCTACAGATCATTGACATCAGAAGATCAATACCACTGGCTCATGACGAAGAAGGGGAGAGGAAAAGGAAAGAAGCCGGAATTTGTGTTTGAAGGAGATATAGATCCAAGTGCTCAGCTTCCGGAAAAGGCTGGTCGAGAAGCTGGATCTGGTGCTGGTGCTGGTGGTGTATGGAGCAAGCAATATGAACGACAGATCTTAGCACAGCTTGGTGAAAGTGCAAAGAATCTGGATGGTCTGATTGAGCAAGAGAAGTCGATTATGGAAGATCGTAGGAAAAAGATGGAAGAGCTTGGTCGAGAAATTGATGCTAAAGCCGGTTGATGCAGTTGTCATATGATGTGGATTAGCGAGGTGTCTGGAGTTTGTGTACATTGAGTATATGGCTGTAGCAACAGATGATCAATATCTATTCATGTCCTGCACTGGATGAGTGCTTTCTACATGTTGTACAGGTCTTGCTGCCATTTTGGTTCATTCGCATGATCATGATCGCAACGACCATTTGCGTGAGTGAGTATGGTCACCTAGCTTTTCATCTCCTTGTCTCGTGAGTAATTGAAATCTCTCAGAAGCAGAAGACCTGATCTGGCAATTTGCTGACTGGTCGTGCCTTTTCATATCCGAGTGATTCAGTTGCCTTCTTCATGGCACTGACCATTGGTGGTGGACCACAGATGAGGAT
>JAQQXO010000279.1:0-39731 GCA_029852735.1 Persea americana
TATCGATGAGCTCGTTTTGACGCAAGAAGTACTCCATAACTAATCAGACAAGGGGTTTTAGCCGTCGGTGTACTCCCAGATGACAGACAATATTTGTAGGGGCTCGAAGCAGTACTCAGAAGGACTCACATCCGGGACCATAGTGACCGCCGTAGGACTCCGTGAAAAGGCTAATCTGTTCGTCATGCGGCTTGTAGTGTGGGAATTCCTCGAACCACGTCTGTGCAAAGTGCCAGAGAGCCGCGGCTGCATGTTGGGTGCTATTTGCTGTCTTATTGTAATCCTGACTACCAGCAGTGCCTACTAGAAAGGTGGAATTCTGCTGAGGAACGCCATCTGAGAAGTCGGCAGGAAGTGTGGCGGGCTCCCAGTCGTACGGGGTGAGGTTGATCGTGATGTTGGTCAGGACGTCATACGAATAACCAACCTGGTTCGGTTGGTCGATGAATAGCAGGTTCGCCTCATTGTTCCAAGACCAGGGGTTGATATATGTGGATTTCGAGTCATTGCCTACGCTCGAGGGTTAAGGGAGCGTATCTTTATCTGAAACATGACGAACGATTCGATCTCGACGTACTGATGAAACACGGGCCATTCTCTGATAGCGCGCCCAAAAGACTACTGCCACCGGGTCCGCCGTTCAGCCAGATTGCCAGTGGAGCGTTCTTGGGATCTTTGCGGGATTCGAAGAACCAGTAGAATGTATTGATTGGGTAGCCATTGTGTTCGTGCGCTTCGTTCAGCGCATCGACAGGAAGATGGACATAGCCTGTTTTCAGGTTCAGCTCGAAGCTTCTGATGTAGGATATGCAATGATCGTACCTGCGTACGACTTGACGCCCTCTGTGGTCTCGCAGATGCCGGGTTCCTTGTATGAAACGGTGACTCCTTTGTGGAACTGCGACTTCAATATCTTTACGCCTTCAGGCTTGGGTGGAAACTGGGCAGCAGCAAGGCTGGCGAACAGAATTAGGGGCAACATTGTGGAGAGACGATCACTTGTGAACAATCTGTTTGTGCGTATGTGGGACTGCGAGTGGCAATTGCCAGATGACACGAGCGGAATGAAGCTTTGATGAACTGCCAGCGTACGCCAGCACACAGTTGGAGATGAATGAATGCAAGGTCTGCCTCGTTGACTACTGGAGAGAGTAGAGAGGATGGATCATCACGCCATGGCGCATTGAGAATCTCGGAGTTGAACTGACGAGCACCTTGGTGGGAGGAGCCTCAGTCGCTCAGAACTCCGCTGCCTAAGCTTGTTATGAACGTCCCTAATTACTGTACGTTAACGTTAGTCCGAGGGCCGCATTGCGCGAGCGATAAGCACAACACGAGCCGCTGCATCCGCCTGCTCCAAAGGGGAAGCTGATCTGATGCGAGCATTCTGCCATCCGAATCTCGAATGCCCCATACAGCGACGTGGAGGGGTTTGCAAGGCATATCTTCGCAGACCCTCTGTTCGTTTGGCAACTCCGATATCGATGACCACAGCTTTGCGGCATCTTGCCAATGATCAGTTGCGCCGAACGCGCGTTTGCCTCTCGCGCAAGGCAGGTCAGAGCGTCGATGGCTTATTGCGCGACGATGTTCACCAAGTCGCTTGATAGGCCCTTTATGAGGTGAGGATTGTTGATGCTGTGGCGGCCATGGATCGCGACATCGATTGGCTGAACGCGTCCCGTGAGCGCGCGTGGGGAAGTGATGCTCGCTTGGGGCGCGTTATGTATGTACAAGAATTGCGACCCCTGGCAACCGCGAAACAAAACAGTCTTGGCGCTTGCCAGGCGATTCCATTCACCACCAACTGGCTCTGCATCCACCCCAGTCAAGCATCTGCTACATAATCCTGCCATTAACATCCGTGTTGCAGCCTCATATATCTTCCCTTCTCTGCATCTGGTTTCCCATTGCCACGCTGCTTCTTTGACTCGACACTTTGGCCTTTTCGTTGGAAGTCAAGCAGCGCATCAATCCACGACTGAAGCTATTGTCCGATAGTCAAAGACACTGGCCAACACATCTACCTGTACACCTAAGACAAGTTTACTCAAAAGCATCTTTCACAATGGCCAACCGACTGGACGCCGTCAACCCGGCTTTCACCTCCACGCCTTCCATCGCACAAGCCACCAAGAGCACCAGCCAAGGTCGAGCCTTGAACAATGGCAACGTTGTCAAGCGGTTGGTGCTAACACAGCCTTTCGAGCATCTCCTTCTATACCCAGCTGACTGACACATTTGCCCCGCTCGCAGACTTCAATCCGAGCTCATGTCGCTCATGACGTCTCCCACCCCCGGACTCAGCGCTTTCCCATCCAACGACATCACCAAGTGGAATGCCACGATCGCCGGTCCCAGCGGCACTCCTTACGAGAACCTCACTCTCAAGTTGGCACTTTCATATCCGCCCGAATATCCATACCAACCGCCTGAGGTTCTGTTCAAGACGCCCATCTATCACCCGAATGTCGACATGAGTGGCCGTATCTGCCTTGACATCCTCAAGCCAGCTGGTGCCAACCGCGAAGGAGCTTGGAGTGCTGTTCTCAACACAGGCAGTGTCCTCTTGAGCATTCAGAGCTTGCTTGGCGAGCCAAACAAGTAAGTCGATAGGAGCAATGCTTCGCGAGAATGGAGCTCGAGACGAAGAATTTCGTTGACTGATACGTCATTGTCAGCTCCTCTCCTCTTAATGGCGAGGCCGCAACTCTCTGGGACCACGACCAAGCAGAATTTAAGCGCAAGGTTCTTGCTCGCCATCAGGACTTGGACTTTGAATAATAAGCGTTGACGCTCTCGTTCTGTATCGGGAAAAGGCGCCGAGATTCAGCGTTGCAGCATCGTCATTACTTATGATTTCATTTGCCATGCATTCAGTCGGCGTTCTGACCTTCACATGCCCTTATGCGCTTTGTTACGAACAGGAAAGGAGGTAGTGGGAATTTCGCCCTGGTACGCTGACCTTGGTGCACCATCAACTAGATAGTCGAGGAAGAATACGACATTCCTAATGGACTCCGTGATACTTGCGTCAAGGCGAAAGTTCGTTCCGCGAGTTCTCAGCGTGGAACGATTTGGGCATCTGATCTTATCCAGAGTTCTGACGGGGCACTCTCGCTAGAGGACAACCATTCCGCGCGCCTGCCTTCATTATAGACGCGTCTCCATTCCCATTACGGGATTGGGAAACCTAGCGTAAGAATACATAATCGTTGATACCAGAAGATCGATATTCACATCCATAAAATCATGCGCTGTTGTAAGCAAATATTCACGGTTGAATCTCTTTGGAACCTTGGCGAACCCAGCATCACCGCAATGTGCCATCTTCACGCGCAGAACGACCCGTTATTCATGTTGTCCAATATGTTTATGTCACGGATTAGATGAGTGTGTAACATGACTGGGGGGCCATGGACCAATCAACAAGCCTCGCTTCACCTGCCCCAGCCGGAATGCGCCAAGATGTTTGAAGCTCTGCGCGTTACACCCCAGCATCGCGTCTGCGCAGGTGACGGTATGTATACCTCTGGAAGAGCTTGGATCTTCCATCGCTGCCGGCACTCCACATTCCATCTGGTCCTTGGTCACAGGGCTCACTCGCAGCAAACATGGCAGAGAACGCGAATAACCCGCCGAAGTTCTCCTTCGGCAGCACCTCGTCGACACCTCTTTTCGGAGCCTCTAACACTGCGACATCCTCAGCGCCCAGTTTATTTGGCAACACCAATACCAACACCAACACCACAGGTTCTGCACCTGCACCGTCGACCACGATGAGCACGTTTGGTGGCAACCTTTTCGGCAGCAACACATCTGGGCAGTCTCCCTTCACACCCGGCAAAACGCTATTCGGCAGCAGCACCACTGCTGCCCCTTCGACAACGAGCGGCAGCGACAGCAGCACTCCCAAGCCCGCGACGGCTGGCGGCCTGTTCGGTTCAGCTGCTTCAGGACACACCCCATCAGGTCCTCCACCTAGCGCACCCAGTCTCTTTGCGGCCAAACCCGCCTCCAGTACACCCAGCCTGTTCGGTAATAACAATACTACTTCCACCACCGAGAAGAAAAATGAAAACACTCCATCGACGTCCAGTTTATTCTCCGGTACAACTGCGAATACAACACAGCAAACTGGGGGCTCTTCCACGTCTCTGTTTGGGGGCGGCGCTTTCAAACCGGCGGGCTCTTCAGCGCAAAGTCCGAGTCTCTTTGGTAGCGCTGGCACAGCCCCTGGCAAGGGATCTTCGAGCAACTTGTTTGGTGGCAATAGCAGCACAACCTCAAACCTGTTCGGCGCTCCGGCGTCGTCTGCCCCTTCTGCGCCTTCCAGCAGCCCTGCTTTGTTCGGTGGATCCGCACAGAACAATTCATCAGCAACAACAGCATCCGCCCCTCAATCCAATCTGTTTGGTGCTACGGCTGATAAAGGAGCGCCTTCAACAACTGCTTCCTCTGGCCTCTTTTCGAAGGGAGCAACAAATGATACGAATGCGCCCAAAGCTACCTCAAGCCTCTTCGGCGGAAATGCATCTGGCGGATCTTCAGCGACACCATTCGCAGGGTTTGCCAAGCCCGCAGGCTCCGGCCAGAGCGCGGCCACTTCTAACCCTGCGACTGCCCCATCTGCAACCAGCACTCTCTTTGGTGGCGTTTCATCCAAGCCGCAATCCTCGGCATCTTCGGCCACTCCTTCCCTCGTTCAAAACGCAGCGGCCACCGCACAGCCTGCGAGCTCAGCTCCCACGAGCAACCTATTCGGCGCCACCTCCTCGCAGGCACAGACCTCTGCTAGCAGCACCGCCCCAACGAGCAACCTCTTCGGTGCTAAACCTGCGACAACTGGCTCGGCTCCCACAAGTACCTTGTTTGGTGGCCAAAACTCCAGCACAACCACGGCACCTTCTACACAACCCAATCTTTTCAGCGCAGCTTCTACAACCAATTCGAATGCTCCGACTTCTACATCCACGGCTCCCACGATTGGAGCCTCGACCGCCACCGGCACGTCGACCTTGTTTGGCACAACTGCGAGTGGAGACACGGCGGCTACGTCGTCAGCGCCCGCGCCGACCTCAGGATCGACCGCTGGGCCACTCCCACCTGGTTCCTCCCGTCTAGCCCACACCTCGCTCGACGAGATCCTCACATTATGGTCTACTTCTCTATCCAGCCACCAGAAGAGCTTCCAGAGCATTGCTAAACGCGTCAGCGCGTGGGATCGCCAGCTTGTCGAAAACAGCCAGCGCATCTCTACTCTCTACAGCCGCTGCTTCCAAGCTGAGCGTGACTGCAGCGAAGTCGAGCGTCAGCTCTCCAACGTTGAGCGCTCTCAAGAAGACATTGAGCACTTTCTGATCAAGTACGAGGAAGAAGTGGACAAGATGATGGCCTCCAGTGGTGTCGGGCAAGACGGCATCGGCGGTGTCGACGCTGAGCGAGAGCAGACGTACAAGATCGCCGAAGCCTGCTCCGCCGCCTCAACGATCTCTCCCGCAGTTTGACCGATATGGTTCAGGAAGTCAACGCTTCCTCCAGTAAACTCTCACCGGCCTCGACCGATCCGGCGCAGCGAAACGGCACAGCGACGGATTCAGATCCTCTGCGCCAGATCGTGCGAACACTGAATAGCCACCTCGTCCAGCTGCAGAACATCGAAGCTGGCGCGCAAACTTTGCAGGAGCAGGTCACCGCTGCGCAGCGGGACGTGAGAAGCATAGGGGGCGTGCATGGACAGAGTCTCAACGGCACGGCGAACGCCGCATGGGTCGAGGACTTTGGGAGAAGCTATCTTGGCCGTCGCTGATCTGCGATTGACAGGGTGGCGTGAGTAATACAAAGCTGCACCTTGCAGCAAGCTGGGCCAGTAAAGGCGCCAAACAAACGGAACAAACAGAATAATTTCCCGAGGATCATTAGCTCTCATTTCCTATATCGGATTGGGTGTCCTCCAATGGGTAGATGGCACGCGTTGTACCTTACTACACTTTGCTCTCTTTGTTGATGATTGACCGCCTATCATGTTGCGGTAACAGTCATCCAGAGGCAGTTGAATGAATTCTCATCACCTTCCGTGTCAACTCCTCCTTACTGATCGTATGGTCTTACCTATTTCCCTATCGTCTCTCGATCTATGTTGCTGCATTCAAAATCTCACAAGTTGTGAAGAGGATGACATTGTGCCCGTTGGAGTATGTGTGAACGAAGTTCGAGCGAAGTTTGGCGGTGCAACGAAGTGAGAGGAGAGTTATCAGGTTGGCTTCGTGTGCTATCAAGTCATAAAATACGTGTCGAATCCAAACGATGAACACCACCTAACACGTCCCAATCTATACCGCGGAGAACAAAGAAACGTACACAGGTCAGCGAACGCCTCGCCCTACAGCCGACTCGGCGACTCGAGGTCCTGCAACGCGCTCGTCCCATCTCTCAGCCGCGCGGCGCGGCGCAGACGACGGCGCGTGAAGACGCTGCCGCCGGTCCAGATGGCAGCGGGCAGCGCGGTGGCGATGCTCAAGCAGCCGAGGAGGAGCGTGGTGGTGGCCCAGCCGGAGGACTGGTTGACGAGGCCGCCGAGGAGGGGCCCGATCAGGCTGCCGGCGGCCCAGGCCATGTTGAAGAGGCTGTAGCCTTGGGCGAACGCGCCGTTCTTGCCGTAGTAGCCCGGGGGCTTGCTCCGGGCTTTGGCATCCACGATGTAGCTGATCTCTGCCATGAGCGGGGTCAGGGCGAGGGTGAGGCCGACACCGATGAAGAACATCATCGCGCAGAGCAGGACTTTCTGGGCGAGCGAGTCGTGGGAGACGAGGCGGAGGAGGATGATGGGCGGGCAGGAGAGGACGAAGCCGGCGGTGACGAACCAGCGGGCGCCAAACTTGTCACTGCCGGCGCCCACGAAGGGGCCGATGAAGGAGGCGACGACCATCGGCAGGAAGACCAGCCCCGCGCCGATCGAGTTCCAGGCGAAGGTCTGGCGCACGAAGAGCGGGAGGATCGAGTCGAAGGCTGTGAGCAGTGAGGCTTGCATCACGCTACCCCAGAGCGCGGAAAGGAGGCGGCGCGAGGAGAAGAGTGTTATCACGGGGGGGAGGCGCGTGAGTGGGGATGAGTTTAGGGTATGCGTCGGTGCGGGGGGGCGAGGGGGCGAGGTCGCGTGGTAGCATGAAGATGCTAGTGAAGCAGGACGGTGATGTTGCGACTTTGTCGCGGAAGTCGGGATGGTGACCGTGGTGATCAGATCGCCGGATGAGGTCTCATTCGAGATTGCGCGGTGATCGTTCTCATTCGCCGCGCTTACAGATTCTGCGGTTGACTCCTCGAGGGGTATCGCCAGGTCACTGTCCGCCAACCACTGCCTTGCACGCTTCTTCTCCACCAAGACCATGCGGAAAAAGATATCAACGGCGATCAGGGCAAAGGTCATGGCGAACACAGCGTAGTATCCGGCTTCGGCAAACACTACACCGCCCAGCAGAGGTGCAACGAGCACGGCCAAGCTCATGGCAAGCCCGGTGTATCCCATGGCAGCGCCGATGTCCTCAGGCCCGACGGTGTCGACGAGCAGCGCGAGACCAACCACCCAGACCACCGCGGCACTCATCCCCTGCAGAATCCGACCGACGACAAGCACGGCGATACTGCGTCCCAGGCACAGCATCACCGTCGCGCCAGTCAGCGCGAACAGACCCGCGAATAGCGGCACGCGGCGATTCTCCATCCGGTCGGCAACCCATCCACACAGAGGTGCAGCTACGAGGAGGCCCCCGCCGTAGACGGCCAACAGGATCGAAATCCAGGTCTGGACATCGTCGGGGTCGACATTGGCGCGAGTGGTCAGAGCGAAGGGCAGCACTGGGACCACGACCTCATAGGAGAAGAGATCGGTGAAGATGGCGGTTGCGACCACGATGATGATGAAGGTGTTTGAGCTACGCAGGCGCAGGAGGGCCGGTGCTTGGGTGGAACTGCCGAGGAGCCAGGTGAGCATTTTGGGCCATGAGGTGGAGCCGTGATCCAGTAGCAATTGTGTCTATGGACCTAGAAAATTTATCCAGACCGACGGGGTTTTATGAATATTCCGAAAGAGCCTCAACCATATTCAGTGGCGAGAGACTCGGAGAAGTATCAAGACGTTTTCCGATCCATATATCAATGCGAATGCCAGGCGTAGAAGATAGACGATGATGAGCGTGGGGGTAACAGAAATGCACATGGAAAGAGGCACGGAACTATGACGGCTATAAGATATTGTATCTTGTAGCGTCCACCTACTGTTCTTGTAAAATTCTGCGTTCACTTCAAGCCTTGACTGACCGACCAAGACTACGGATTCCGGAGTTCGTTTGGCGCCATCCCACCGCTCTGGACCCACGCGGGACTCCAGCCCTTGCTTCCACGGACCGCGACTGGGGCAATCGAGTCAGTATGTGCTGGAGTGCGAAGCATGCATGATTTTCTGGGCAGAACTGGCGAATCTCGACACCGACACTGCGGTACGCCTGGCGATGCGAATGCGAAGAGGCGGCCAACTGCTGGACAGCCGCAGCCAAGAACGGCAGACGGCCGGTATCCTCTTTGCGCATATCCGATATCTTAGTCCGATGGTCGCGGAGTAGCCAGTGCCAACGCGGATATGGGACCTTGCTATCATGCCGCGAATCTTGCCACAGCTGTTGCGCATCTCACCGATATTGGAGTTTGGTGGCAGATCATTGCTGGACAAGAAACACCGCGTACATAACGTGTGTGGTGATAGACGCGTGCTCTCTTCGGGATCTTTGTTATGTTGCATGTAAGCGACCAACGCCGGGGAATGATGGGCACGGTGGGCAAGTGTCATCGATTGATCAGTGTGTTGGTCTCTCGACATTTGTGCACACGGAACTCCATCCGCGTCGAGATGCGGGACTCCGGCACGGTATGTTTAAGCGTGCCTATACGGGGCGCGCTGACCTACAGTAATGAATAACGACACACATGCGGCTTTTCGATGATCAAAGAGTAAGTTAGATGCGTTCAACTCACGCTCCAATGGTCATAGGTCATGCCAGTTGAGCCCCTATGGACAGGCTGCGCCACCAGGTAGCTGCACACATGCTCGTTTTCGCCTCTTCTGGTCATCACGAATCACATGAGTCCATATAAGAGCAGCGAGCATGAAAGCTCCAAACTTCCCCACCGATGGTGGTCTTGCATTGATTCTTGATTTTTCTACCTTCATTGCCGCTTCGTTTCATACCATCATCATGTGCGTTTTTGACTTCCTCTCATCGTGGGTCACTTCGCTATATCGAGCTCTCTGGTATTGATTGTAACAAGCCCATGCTACCTAAAATCCTTGCCCGTGTTCCGGGGTCCCAGTTGCTTCCTGCAACATCTATCGCCATCGCGGACATCCACCTCATAACCTAGTGTATCAAGATACTTGCAAGGCCGCGCTCTTACAAGTCGGCGTCATCTTCATCAGGGAGGGGCTGGTTGGCAGCGTCCTCCATCTCTTGCTGGTGCTGGGCAAGCGCTGCTTGGTCAACCTGCACTTCCGGTGGTGCCAGAGCTGGCGCAGCAACGAATTCCTATGATCATGTCAGCCACAACCGGAAAAGTGGTTGGATCGAACGCATTTTCTTACCAGTGTCGGGTTGCCGACCAGCTTTCGTGCGAGCCACAGGAAAGGCTTCTCAAAGTTGTAGTTGGACTTGGCAGAGATATCGTAGTACTGCAGGTTCTTCTTGCGGTGGAAGGTGATGGTCTTGGCCTTGACTTTGCGTTCCTTGACATCGACTTTGTTGCCGGTGAGCACGATGGGGATATTTTCGCAGACGCGCACGAGATCGCGGTGCCAGTTGGGGACGTTCTTGTATGTGATGCGCGACGTCACGTCAAACATGATGATGCCGCACTGTCCGTTGATATAGTAGCCATCACGAAGACCGCCGAACTTCTCTTGACCCGCAGTATCCCACACGTCGAATCGGATCGGGCCCAGGTTCTACACGCCCACACGAAGGCTCCGTCAATGATCATGGTCTGTGTCGGTGATAGAGGTGGAAGCTCTGCGAGAAGGTCTGAGCTTACCGTAGTGAAGTCGAGAGGGTGAACTTCGACACCAAGCGTGGCAATATACTTCTTTTCAAACTCTCCAGTCAAATGACGCTTCACGAAGGTGGTCTGCGCAGGAAATAGTTATTAGTAAAGAAGAGAGTCACAAGAATAGACCACTGCCGATCAGCAGAACGCGCCGTGCTCAAGACACATACCTTTCCGGTACCGCCGTCGCCGACCAGGACCAGCTTGAAAGTAGGGACTTCGGCCATGTTTGTTTACTCTGTGTCGTGTGCGAGGATGACAGACGAGTCGAGTGGGGAGATAGGGTGCGATCACCAGATGGGTCGAGGTTTAGCGTGACGGATGCTCAGAGTCGGTATGTAGATTGAACAGATCGGAGGTGTGAAAGCAGCTTTTGCATGCAAAGGACGCCGCAGATGTTGCTGGTGCGAAAAGTTGATGGAGAGACCAAAGCGGTGGGGTCACGTTTGTGGGTCCGTGCGCAACACTGTATTGCTGGCTGCAGTCGTCGTGCGGTTGCGTTGTCGTCCTCAACTCCAACCATTTCTGTGGTACCTGATCTTGCGTGCCCGGTCGCAACGATTCTTTGTACCCCGATCCGCCATTTGCCCATTCATCATGCATCACTTGCATTCCCCTGACAAGTCCGAAGGAGAGGCCGCTGCGTTGTACAAGGCAGCTGTCAGGCCCCTCCTCAGTCACAGTTGGAACCCTTCGCCGTCTGCCTGCTGACAAATGAACACCACGGACAAGTGGCAATCGGGCGCGAACATCACGGCGCGCTCAGTATTGGCTCGAGAGACTTTTTTGGGCAGCACGGAAGAATATGCGCACTAACGTAAATCAATAAGCAAACCGACATATGACACATCCTGAATCGAAGGTGGGTTCGACATCTAAGGTTACTTTGATTGCGCGCGGCACAACTTGGAAAACAATCCGCTCCTTCGAACTCTGCACTGAGCTACCCGGAGAATGCGTACGATTTGCTTCGATAGTGAGGCCGCGCAAGCGTAAGACGAAGACTGTGCATGAGTGACATGTTTGTTGACTCTTGTTCTCTGATCAATGTTGAGCCCTAGCAAAAAAGCCGTGGTCTGCATCACTAGAGAATAATCCCCCGGCTATATAACCTACGCCCCGTCAGAGACGTCAGCTTCGCTCATGGCGAGATGAGGAGTTCTGCCGATTCGGAGCCTGTCAAGATGACTTGGGGCATGATCGCAGATCTGGACGCTCGTCGCAGAGGTCATCTGAAGCCTCGGAAGATCATCGCACGAGGCTCTGAGATGGAATCAGTGCGACGTTAGACACACTGCGTGTGTTCTTCGGATTTACGGCCACTCCCGCTCTCCGAGCATGCAGACCAAGAACTATGCCAGTATTTCCACGGCTACACAAACCTACGCATCGAGAGTTCGATGAACCGTCGCTGCAGTAGGAAACTACTCATGACGAGAACGCCCGTGGCCCGACGCCCAACGTCCAACGGTGCAAAACGAGGGCGCCGTAAGCTGTTCGCTGAATTTGACTTTTACAACAGTATTGATGTGGGCCATCCTTTCAGTATCGACATAACCGAGCGGTTCATTCAATAATCATAGCTCAATCGACTTGCAGCAAATTCACGTAGTGTACAGTGAACCTCTGCGTGTAGATCTTACAGTAACATGCAGCCACGCTGATATCCACGATGCCAATGCGCGGAGCGGATATGTCTTAGATGTGGCATTTCATCATGCATCAGGACAAGCTGCCAACATCAATTGTTTCATCCTTCTCACTCGAAGCACGCTGCAGTATGTGACGCTATCACATGCTTATCGTGTGATCATGAATATTGTTCCACCAGCACTGAGCCATTTCCAAGACACACAGGCGCTGACATGGTTCGATGCAAGAGAGTGTGAGCGCACCCCGGGAGAATGGGTATCGCAATCTACTGCACGCAAGACGACTGAGAGCTGATACACCTAGCGAGACGGCTCTGTCGCGAAAGGGCGACGGCGCCCCAATGTTCCTGTTGATGAGGCTGGTGATCTGCATGGTTGCTGTACTGTCGGCTAAGTGCCCGCGCCCGTCGCAGGGTTCTGTCGCGCGTACAGTAAGGGGAAGGCCACGACGCCTGGGAACGGAGCGACTTGGAGATGCGGGCAGTTTGTGTGGGGGCGCAGGTACCAAGGTTCCAGACCGCATCGGCCCAGGCCCCGCGGGATGTGCGCTTATGGGCCATCTCGCTCCTCAACCAACGACGCCCGCCCGATCCATCGACACGAGTGGAGAAAGGATGAAATGCTGTGTCCTGAGTCCTGCATCCTGAGTTTTGAGTCCTTAATCCTGAGTCGTGTGTGCTCATACTAACTTACCTTATATTCAAGGCGTGTAGGGTTATGCGGTGAATCTCCCTATAGTTCCAAGGCACCAGATGTGACAGACCGTCTGCCACTTTGGACCCCATCCACATCTACATCCACCCGCTACAGTACTGTGCCTCAGTGCGTGCTGTACCGTATACCCCAGCCCGATGAGATGCAGCAGCAGCAGCAGCAGCAGGTCAGCCTTGCCTGGGCTTGGGCGCAGTGTCTCCGTTCCCTCGCGCGCTGACTGAGCGGTGTCTTGTCTTATCCCGCCCTCGCCGCCGCTTGCCCTCCAGCAGCGGAACCCCAGTTTTATTGTAATCTTTAGCCCACATCCTTCATTCAGCTCACGCCACGCCTGGCATCCAACCCTGCTAGCCCGAGACACTCCATCTCATCCTCGTCCCTGATGCCCTGCGGTCCTGATTTCCACTCTTCCTGACACTTTCCTCTGACCGACTCACGGCCCCATTGTCCACTCAATCGTCCACTCTCCCACCACCTGTGGCCGTCGAGGGAAATGGGTTGACTGGCCTCCAAGACAACAGACCTGCGTCGCTCCTCACCCGCGCGGCTGCTCGCGGCTGCTCGCTTCACGTATGCCGATCGCCTCACCACATCCGCCTCGCTGGGCCGAAAGAGGCATTGGCCGTCGCCCGCCTTCTTCCTGACGACAGACTTCCCCCGTCCGCGCGGCCATGCGCATTTCCATCCGGGTCAAGCTGGGATCGCTGCTCCTGGTCTCGTCCCTCATCGGCCTGGGCGTTATCTCGATCGCAGTATGGGTGACGGTGCACAGCTTCGTGCTCGACATCCAAGGCAGCCGGCTTTCCCTCGAGGCGCTCCTCAAGGCCGCTCAATTGTCCTCCAACATCGACTTGATGCAGACCTCGGCCTCGTTCGTGACGAATCGCCTCCTCATCCAACAGGCGCTGCGCCGCTACAACCTGTACGGGAACAACAGCGATGCGAACTGGGCGTCTGCCGATGTCGACTTCGTGACGGCCCTGAGCGGCTCTGGGTCTCTGGGCCAATCGCTCCTGCTCCAGGGCATGGTCGTGCCTGCCAACCTCTCCGGTCCTGCAGGTCCGTACAGCGTGCTGAATGCTACCATCTCCGCCCCCTCGGCGCCCATTGTCTTGCCCTACACCTACCCCAATGGCTCTCACGTGCTGTTGGGGGCCAATGACACTTCGCTTGGTTATCCCCCCTTGCTGTATCCCAATGCCAGCGAACTCACGAGGTCCATGTCGACGGGCGCGGAGCAGTACAGCAGCAAACTCTACCGACCTGCCTCTGCCCCAAACGAAACTTTACCCATCCTGTCCGGCCCTTGGATGATCAACAGCACGTATGGTCTGGTCTCAATCACGAATCCCGTTCTGAACACCACCGATGCCAGCCAGCTGCTCGGATGGATGACGATCGTGATGGATGCTTCACTGATAATGCAGGTATCCCAAGCCACCGATGGCCTGTATGCATCAGGCGAGACCCTGATTGTCGGCCCCTCGAGCATCCGCAACAAATACCCCACCGACCTCACCACCAACCTCACGTCTCCGTCGACAGCCACTATCCAAGCGCGATACATTTTCCCTCCAAATACTACCGGGACTGCCAATGCGACACTTGCCGATGTCTATGCCACTGGCGTGCCGGTGAACTCGATGCAACTCCCGGTCGTGAAGACTGCTCTGCAGGCAACTGCGAGTTCGGATTACTCCGGCGCCAGTCTGCGTGGCGTGACAGCTGACGGAACAGCCGTAAGCTACGGCTACGCTCTTGCCAAAGTCCTGATAGTAGACTGGATAGTGCTAGTCCAGTCTCCACGGTCCGAGGTGTGGGAGCCAATCAACAACCTACGCAACACGATACTCGCTTGCCTCTTCGCCACCGCCGCATTCATGATCGTTATATCCTATCCGTTGGCTCACTTTGCAAGTCTGCCGATATTGCGCCTCCGTCATGCCACATCGCAGTCGATAGAGCCTCCGCACTTTCCAGATCAGCGGGTGTCAGGTTCGCTTCAATCTATGCACGATGACACGAACGATCCAGAAGATGACCCTGTACTGCTTGCTGCTCGTAAAGAAGGCTTACCCCTAACAATCGTACGTAAGCTGAGACGCCCTCGGAGCGACACAGTACCCCGCGCGCTCTCTGGTGAAGAGGAGATAAGAAGGGGTTTCCGGATACCGGGCAAGGTCCAGGCCCGGAAGAAGTGGATTCCAGATGAATTGTCTGATCTCGAAGCAACCTTCAATGCTATGACGGACGAGCTGCTGGCACAATACTCGAAGCTAGAAGAGCGCGTGCAACAACGCACAGCCGAGTTGGAATTGAGCAAGAAGGCGGCCGAGGCCGCGAACGAAAGCAAGACGCTGTTCATTGCAAATATATCGCATGAACTGAAGACTCCTCTGAATGGCATCCTAGGCATGTGTGCTGTGTGCATGCAAGAAGACGATCCGATAAGGCTGAAGCGATCCCTGGGAATCATCTACAAAAGTGGCGACCTACTTCTCAATTTGCTGACTGATCTCCTGACCTTCAGCAAGAATCAAGTTGGTCAGCACCTGACGCTAGACGAGAAACAGTTTCGTTTGCGTGATATTAGCTTGCAAACCATGGCTATATTCGAGAAGCAAGCCAACGAAGGCAAGATCGACCTGCGAGTTGAATACGAAGGATACTCTGGATCCGTGAATGATCTGTTCAGTCCCGAAGGACTTCCGACCAAAGTAGCGCCGAACGGCCCACGTATCCGAGATATGATTGTTTGGGGTGATATGCATCGAATCCTGCAAGTCATCATCAACTTGACTTCCAATTCTCTGAAGTTCACGCCTCCGGGCGGTTCGGTGATCCTCACCATACGATGCTTGCAAGATGGACAAGAACTAGCGACCAAGAGTGGCCAGCTCACTTCAAAGGCTGCACGGCGGCAAACCCTTGCCAGGCAACCTTCCGACGTCTCGATGCCGATTTCAAATACGGGCACCGCATATTCCATCAATCCTTCAGTAAATCGAGACCGGAGCTCCTATGTCGGAGCAACGCGTGAGTCCGCTGCCCCACTACCGTCTGGAAGCTATCATTTCTTCGAATTTGCTGTGACAGACACTGGACCGGGCATACCCGAAGAGTTACAAACCAAGATCTTTGAGCCTTTTGTTCAGGGTGACCTAGGGCTGAGTAGGAAGTTTGGTGGGACAGGCCTCGGTCTTAGCATCTGCTCCCAACTGGCCAAGCTCATGCAGGGCTCTGTCAGTGTCCGCAGCGCCGTGGGAGTTGGCAGCACCTTCACTCTTAGGATACCGTTGCGACATATACACACTCGTGCCGATAGCGCAGCCAGCTCGACATTTGACGTGCGAGTGAACGAGGAAAGTCGTCGTGGGTCATTTGATGAGAGCGACCGAGTGATTCCACGTCGAAATGGGAGTCCAGGCACAAGCAAAGCACCGAGTGTGGCACCTTCAGCTAATTCTGCTTCTGAATCCTCTCCCGACACTGAACAGGCGAGACCATCAGCGCCCACCACCCGAGACATGACCACAGATCCCCAGCCGCGCCTTGTTGGCCTCAGCCAGCCCTTTTTCGCTGCCAGTCCTCCGATGGAATCTCCAGGCTCGCAACCGGCCGCCATGGACAAAATCACTGCCGAGGCAGCTCGAAGTGCCAGAATTCGGGTTTTGGTAGCCGAAGACAATCAAGTAAATCAGGAAGTCGTTCTACGTATGCTCAAACTGGAAGATATCTACGACGTTACCGTGGCCAAGGACGGGCAAGAAGCCTTGGACTTCGTCAAAGAGTCCATGCAAAGCGATGCAGACAATCCATCCTGCAGACCCTTCGACCTCATCTTCATGGACGTGCAGATGCCAAACGTCGACGGTTTAGAGAGTACGAGGCTTATCCGGGAAATAGGCTATCGAGCGCCCATCGTCGCGCTGACTGCTTTTGCAGAGGACAGCAACATCAAAGACTGCCTTGATTCGGGCATGAACTATTTTCTCAGTAAGCCCATTCGTCGGCCACAGCTCAAAAAGGTTCTCAAGGAATACTGCCCTCCCATCCCTGAAGAAAGGGAAGATCCTGCGACCCCCCCTGTTCTGAATCCGTCGACTTCCTTGCCTCTTACATACGACCCTGAATCTGGTGACCCTGACCCTGGTGAAACATCGCGCTCGGGATCTCATCACACCATTGTCGTTGTCAACGGGCACGTTGTCGAAAGCAGCACAAGTACTAGTCTGCTGCCCTTGCATTCTTCACCATTTCCCCATCATCCGTACGATCAGCGCTCGTCTCCCGAATTAAGACCGGCACTCGATGTCTCGCCTTCTCGATTGCAACCTCCCCCTTTTCAGTTCACGTCCACCAGGCCCACTCCTGCCACATCTCGCCCTTCGTCTCCACGGTCGCGAGGATGATGTTATTGGAAATTCCTCCTCCCATGATGCGATAATAACAGGACTCTCTGTGCGACAGTCACCCGCCGACATTGAACGCTGTTATTCCACTCAGCGTTTCATCTTGGGACTCTATATGTCCCGCGCTGCGCGAGATAACCCCAAGCGCTTCCTTGGGTTAGTTGAAGCCCATACCGACATGCTATGCACGTGCTGTACGGTGTTTTCGACCACTTTTGATAGCGTTCTATGCGTGTGCAGTCCGGCTTATTTTTATTCGTAGTTTGAGGAGTTTGCGGCAATGTTGCCACAGGGTTATGATCATCAATGTGGATTAGAGGGGATGGGTAAAAGAAAGCGGGAGTTCTGTATTTCACATGGCACTGGGCGTTTCGGCGTGTTTGGAGTGGGAGGTTTGGAATGGGCCTAACAACCCTGAAATGACTTGTACCCACCGTTTCTATGCGCAATGGCGAGTACGAAAGCTGACTGCTATGTAACAATTTTACTGTATGAGCCCTTCAAGGCCACAGCCGAGTCTATCTGATCGGATGAAAAGCAACAATTATTTCTTCTCTTTGGCTTCTTGCTGCCTTCGCTGCTCCAGGGTAGGGTGCTGCAAGACATATGGTGGTTGTTTCGCGCAATCATCAGCTTGATATCAAACTCATTGTTCCAACGCTCGAGCCTGGTGCCGTGCTTGCCCTGTGGATGATGTTAGAGTGACTCTGACGACGTCACCGTCTTTGTCTTGGTGAATCGCATTGTACTCCACAGCGCTGCATGTGAGCGATCATTGCCATACCCACATACACACACTAACATGCAAGCTTCACCGCGCCAATTCCAGCATGTCGGATTTTCAGGTCCATCTCTGCACGCCATCATCATACAGACGCGAGCGCACGCTTGTTGTGCATTGCATGTGCCTTATCTATAGCGTCTGAAGGCAGCACCGCCGGCCCGCCGAGATGCACGTTCGCAGCAGGTATTGCCAGTCGCCGCGCTATCACACCACCAGTGGCGAGCGGACGGCATGCCAAGCGCGGCCTTCAGTCACCGGTCGGCGGAGTGGCGGAGAGGCGTGCGTGCAGCGTTTTCGCCTTCCGCTCGGTGGCCTGCTGACTGCCAGCAAACACGCCTATTGTGTGCGAGTGCGAGAGGGCGTGACTCATGCTGGGCTACGCAGCCTTGGACTCCCACGTCTTGACCGCAGCTGATGTGCGCGCAGACGGACTCGCACAGCTCTTCCTCCATAGATCGCACCCCAGAGCCCGGGCAACGCACGGCTTGCGCGAGCGGAACGGATGCAAAAGCTACCTCAGTGCAGGGGCACCCAGGAGTCAAGTGCGGTCGCAGCTGAAGTCGCCCAAGAGCGTCCGTTCCCGCGAAATTTGCCACTAGACGCAGGCTGGCGCCCCTGGAATTAAGGGCCGCTAGAGCCATTGCGGAAGGATCTGGGCACTTTCGCTGGCTCGTGACATCGCGTTACTCCCGCGTTGGGGAACGCGCTGCGTGACGCGTCCAATCACCGCACCTTCGGCGGGCGTACGGCCTTCCTCTTGGGGGCGCCCCCACTGCAGCGACATGACTCTTCTCCTCCCTCCCGTGTGCCCCGGTGTCTGGCCGCTTGCTTTTGACCGAGCAACCGGCTGGTCCGTTGAATGAGAGCGGAAAGTCTGCTGCTGATGCTTCGAAGCACATACCGTCTCAGATGAGTCGTGCGGCAATATTTGTGACATGTGTATATGGATGCAGACGGTCGGAACAGGCTGAGCCAGAACTCTCATCCTCCTCTCGCATCCGTTGCCCCTCTCCTTGTTGGCTGCCTGATATGTAATCTCCCTGGGGAGTATAAGTACTGTCTTGTCTCCTCTCCGCCCACATCTCTCATCTCTTGATGTGACGGCAGCGCTGACCCCTTTCCGGCCGACGAACTCTCAGCCTCGTAACATCCGATTCTGTGACCAGTGATTCGAAATTGACATCGCCAAGATGTTTACTGTCAGCAAATCGAAATCCCACCGCGAAAGCGCTTCGTTCAGAGCAGGCAAATCCGTCAGCAAGAAGCAGAAATCATCCAAGGACTATTCAGCTAGCAAAAGACTTTCAATGCACCAGGTCCTGACCCATCCTCCCTCCTCATCAGCTCAATCGTCTCCAGTCACATTGAGAGCGAATAGTTCTCCTACTTCTCCGTATGTCTCCCCGCCCGTGAACGTGATGTGCAGTTTGTCTCTCCGCCCTCTCCCATCGCGCTTTAATGGTCTACCCTTCGAACGAGACGCCAATCTGACACGACCCATTTCTCAACAGCAACGTCAACTCTGCCATCGTCACCATCAGCGTCGGACATGAGCAGCGCCTCTTCGCTGCCCATGAAGACGTGCTCTGCAAATCCCCCTTCTTCGCCGAAGCCTGCCGCGCGCAATTCTTCGAGACCGCGGGCAAGCGCATCGACCTCCCTTCCGAGATCCCAGAAGTCTTCTCCGCCATCCTCGAGTATCTATACAAAGGCGACTACACCCCCAAGATCCAATACAGCAAGAAACAGGGCCGCTGGTATCTCGAGGACGGCGAGACCGCGCAAGGCAACGCCGTCGCAGAATCCATCATCTTCACGCGTTCTGGCGCGGCGGTACTGAAGGATACAGTCATCTACGTATGCTCGTCCCACTTAGCATTCCACATCACTCCACCCATTCCCGACTGAAAGGAAAGCTGATTCTCTTCCCATTGCAGTGCTCCGCCGACCGCTACGCGCTGCACGACCTGCAACGGCTCGCGCTCAAGAAGCAAGGCCTCCAATCTGGCGTGCAGTGCGGCACAATCCTGGCCTCCGCCCGCTTCGCCTACGCCCACACCCCGGCTTCTGACTCCAAGCTGCGCGCCCACTACCTCGCCCTCATCATCCGCAGCCGCAACACCTTCAAACGCAGCGGCACCATGCAGATGGAAATGGAGGCTGGCGGCACCCCGCTGTTCTTCGATCTGTTCGTCGCCATGGTCAATCACCTGGTATGTACGACTATGAAGTGGGAGAGAGTCGTGGGTTGTTGAGGTGCTATGTACTGATCTTGGACTTTTGATGAGCAGGACGATGTCGCTGGCACTCGCTCAATGCGTGCGTAGTGCTCGCTGCCTTTGCGTTGGCCACGCAGCAGAGTCGTCGACACGACCTTACTGCACTCGCCTTGCCCCCCATCACGACCGTTACACTTACCATTCCCCTCTCTTCTCCATTTCTCCAACACTGCCACTCCACCCCTCACTCTTCGCTCTTTCTTCCACATCTCTCCACCTTGACCTATCCAACACCCCATCGTCGACACCCTTCTCCAGTTCAAAGCCATCCCAAATCCTCCCCCAATCCCGCTAACCCGACACCACTCCTCCGATGTCCTACGCGCCCCCGGCTTCTGCCCCACCCTTCTATTTCTCTCCTTATCCGTCTCTGACCTCGAAAGTCTCTGTCGATTCAGGGATACCACGCAACACAACCCTTGTCATCTCCTTACAAATCTGTGCTCTTACATCTGTACCTTTCCGGGCTTTGGATATCTGCATCTTGCTGCTCTTGCTATACAGAGGTCTGTTCATTTTTTCTGCGGTTTATTTGCTTTTCCCTTCTTCTCTCTCGAGACTATTCTTTCCGCTGCAATACCTGTCCTCGCTTCTTCCAATTATCTCTTCACTCTACTCCTCGTCCATCTTGTCACTTTTGTCTCCATCTCCATTTCCTCTTTCATTTCTCTCCCTTTTCGCCCCTTTCCCCTCGACTTTTCTTTCTTTCCACTACAAATGCTCACGAAATCAAGAAGCGAGGAGGGCGAGGTTGCCGCTAGGTGGCGCAAGGTCTGCGAAAAGGTGCGCGGGCCGGCGGTCCCATGCAAGCAATATCCGGTTGGGTTTCTGAATGCGTTTTCTTCTGATCTCGGTGTCTTTTCGTCTATCCTTGGAAGTGTCGAATGTCCTGCGATTTTGCTTGTTGAATGCTGGGTGTGGTGAATCCGTGTATCAGTACTATGTCCTCTGTGTTTTTCCTGTCGTCGACGTTGTAGTTTGGGGGAATATGTTATAGTAGACGTGATCTCTTCAAGAATCCCGAGTGTTTTTTTTTTTTCGACAACCTTATTGATCAAGCAAGCACCTTGATATATTACTTGATTCCCTCTCCGCTCGACGAAAACGTCACCTTCCTCGAGGGAGTAGGTTAGCGAATGAGCGGTACAGTTGAGGCATACTTGGAGAGATTGTATCAGACAGCTATATATGCCGCCCATGCTTGATTATCGAGTCTACTACTATCTTCCCGTATACCATCCACGAGCGAGACTCAATTACCACACTCGCAGGAGTCGGCCAATGGCGCGAAGCACTGCGAATGATGTCTGGAAGGTCGGATGGGCTTGCTCCGGTAGGCGCTACTCTTGCTACTGTCCGTAGCGTGTAGGCCGCGGTTGTGAAGGGGGCGGGGAGCATCAGTCGTGCGAGGCTTTTTGAAGCATAGCCTGGTCTGGATGTTCTGAGTATCAGAATTTTCTGCGGGGGTGTCCCCTATTCTGTGATCATCGAATGCGTCGGGTCGTGTTATATTCGGGGTTCATCGCACTCGTTAAAAGCAGTCGTAGGAAGGTTGCCCCGTCCATGAAGTACTACCAAGAAAAAAAATGGGGGAACCCAGGGAGCTCGCATGTCTTCGCGGTGATGATACAACAAATCTTAGACAGGCTACCATGGAATACGGGATCTTGCCTTCGAAGTCTTTTGTGAGCCAGTCAAACACCCGTCCCAGGAAATGCGCCGGCTTTACTGAGGACGACGATGCGCCGTTCGCGCGCGATGTAGCCTTTCATGAGATTCTATACAGACATTAGCGGAAATCTCTCAATGACGGAAGAGTATCTTCACAAGCCAAAATACCTTGTAGATTGCATTTGCGATGAGGCATTCAACCTCATCGAAATCTATGCCACCGTTGCCGTTCGCGATTTCAGCACCCGCCATCTGCAGCACCGCAGCGAAACTCGTCCAAAGGCACTCGCGTTCGCCGCACAGGTTTTGATTCACCCTCCTTGACCAAGTCAAAACCTCCTGCAAGGAAGACTTTGCGGAACAGGTTTACGCAAGATGATGTCCTGGCCGCGCTCTAAAGTGAGGTATATCCGACGTTTCACGAATTCTTCTTCTCCGCGCTCGAGCGCCTGGTTGTATGCTTGCAGGTTGCCCGCGCGAATGGCATCGCAGAGAGGCTGGAACAGCCGCACGAGAGATGGGTACCGAGCGAGCAAAGCGCCGACGGCAATTTGTGCGATTGTGAGGAGCTTGGTGGGAATGAGATACGTCAAGATCAGCTGGAGGTTTTTTTTCGCTTTGAAGTGACAAAGGTCGTAGGCAGCGGTGAGTTGTTCTTCGGCAGCAATGTAGTCTTCCTCTAAGAAGTGGATAACACCACAATAATACAGAAACCCGACTCGATGGCTTCTTGGGAATTGGCTCAGGGACATTTCAGTCCCTGTAGCCACCTTCAGCGAGCGCAGGATGTTTTTGGAGAGGGAAATGTGATTGAGGCGAAAATGACTTTTGAAGAGGAGCGTTGCGATATAATACAGTGCCCATTTGCGTGAATCTTCGAGAGGATTGCTAACACTTACCATGAGCCGGGGCATCTATAGGCCTGTCCGCCACTACCGGAGTGTACTTACCGATCACCACTACACAGGCCAAAGATCCGATTGATCTGGCGGGCAGCGTCTTCAAGCTTCTCGTTCTGGCTGCTAGGATCGAGCGCATCTTCCTCTTGGAGGTCGCCGAACCCTAGACCATGATCGCGTTGACTCGCGAGCGCCTCGTCTGCCTTGATGGCGAAGACTCGCAAGTATTTCCCCGACACGTACAGACAAGGAATTGTCCACGCCGCAAATGGACCATTGGAATAGCCTCTGGATATAAGGTGCACTACCTCTTTCCACTCCTCGTATACGCGAGCCCAGTCGGCGTCCATTGAGCGATTTACATTCTGTTGCTCTTCGGCGTGGAGTAAGGATCCAACGAATTTGTGAAACGCAACGAAAATCTCAAGCCACGCCGCAGCCTCTCTCTTATCGAGTCGTATGGCTGGATTGTATTGGAGTTTATATTGCAAATCGGTCTTTACGCTGTACTGGTTGATTCCATTTCGAAAATTGTAAAGCCGCGCTGGATCGTACGCTGGTGGCTCGGGGCAAATTGTTGACGCCAGTCTATGACCATCTCGTGTGGCATAGGCGGCTGCAAAATCGGCGAATAGAGCGTCGGGAGAAGCCATGTCGAGCAGTTGGCTGCGGCTGCATGTTCTGATCCAAGTTGCTTCATCCGTGTCTTCAGAATTACCCTTGGAAGCTTGCGCGGGGTCGGCAGACCTGCCTTGATTGAGTTGCTATGCCGCAAATTCTTGGCATTGGTCCGTGCGCGAGACGCACTTGAGCACTACCGCCAATTCGCAATCCCATCTACTTCTGTTGAACTGACGAACATTGAGAAATTTTCTGTCAACGACATCACAGTGAGCATCGAATCTTCTGTGCGGATATAAAGTATCAAACTAACATTCCACAGTGGGTAAGCAACAGTACTGGCCATTCGATTCTTCCCCGATGCTCGCGCGACCGTCATGAGACATTCGAACTTCTCGAGACCAACAGAGGGTTGGTGAATGGAAAGAGAATGGCAATGAATCTGGCACACACGGTCCGCACATGCGCGTGGGAGCGCTTCGAATGCAATCACAAAATTTCTGTAAGACAGCGCTGATTCTGTTATTCAACAGGTCGCCTGCAAGAATACCAAGTCATTGGGCGTCATCTGCCCTCTGACGCCAACCCCAGCCCCCAAGCTCTACCGCATGCGCATCTTCGCCCCGAACGATGTCGTGGCCAAGAGCCGCTTCTGGTACTTTCTTGCGAAGCTGCGCAAGATCAAGAAGGCCAACGGTGAAATCGTCAGCCTGAACCAGGTCCGTACCACCGCATCCGACTCTTATCCAAACGAAGGGTCACTTGATAAGACATGCTGACGGAGTCCTTGTTGCTGTAGATCCACGAGAAGCACCCCTTGAAGGTTAAGAACTTTGGTATCTGGATCCGTTACGACTCGCGCTCTGGTACCCACAACATGTACAAGGAGTACCGTGAGATGTCGCGCACCGACGCTGTCCAGGCTCTCTACCAAGATATGGCCTCGCGTCACCGCGCTCGGTTCAGGAGCATTCACGTACGCTAGCTCGTCGAAGATTTCGATTTTCACGTTTGCTAACATCTGCACAACAGATCCTCAAGGTCGTCGAAGTTGAGAAGGTCGACGACATCCGCAGGCCCTACATCAAGCAGCTCCTGTCCAAGAACCTCAAGTTCCCTCTGCCTCACCGCGTCGCCCCTACGAGCGGAAAGAAGATCTTCGCCGCCACCCGACCGAACACCTTCTACTAGACACACCGCATCTACCTGCTTTTTGTTGGCGTTTGGCTTTGAGCCATTGGGCACATGGGAGTTGTCGGGATGTAGCTAGCGTATGGATGTCCATCGAACCACTATCAGTTGACGTGGCTTGCGACAGTCGGTAGTGTGTTTGTAATGAGATGTTTGCATGAATCAAATCTGCTACAGTAAACCGAACCCCACTTGTCACGACATCTTGTGTTCTTTGCAAAACTTGGCAGAATGCCTGCGAGCAATGAAGGATGCCTACACGCGAGTCAATGCCTCGTCGTCACGTCCTCCCCAAACAGTCGCAACGCATGCGACAGCCTCGACCATGACGCGAGATACACTTTCGCACGAGCCCAGATCCCGTGATCGTCAGACGTGCGAGTTTCCATCGCCAACCCGGGCCTCGTCACCCCATCCATGCACGCCTGCTCTCTCCGCAAATCACGACGACACTGCAGCCCCCCCCCCTCTGCCGCGCCCACTTTCTTTCCCCCCATGGTATGGTCTTGCGAACACGGCGCATGCGCGCAAGCATCATCATCATCATCATCATCATCATCATCATCCCCCCAAACCCTCCATCCATGCCCGTCATCCTGTCCTGCAGTACTGTAAGTGCAGCTCCGCGCCCCCTCAGACGCCCCAGCGCGTCGCAAACGACGAATCGCAGCCCAGGCGTTCGGGCCCCGGTGTGCGCCCCCTCCCCTGCGATCTGGCGACGTGCGATACTGTATGCACTGCAGCTTTGCGCGGCGCGGGGCAGGCTGCTTCGCTGCGCTCTCGCGCACCACCCACCGCCGCCCCTCTCCCCCACGCCAGTGATGTATATATAGCCGCGTTCTCGCGAGGCGATAGATCTTATGCAGATGTCCGGAAAGAGGAGCGTGCGCAGCGTGCTATAGCTTCGCTGGAGGAGCGTGTCTGCGGGATGCGGGCACCAGGATGGGCGATGTCTACGAGTGTGTGTGTGTGTGTGTGTATGTGTGTGTGTGTGTGTGTGTGTGTGTGTGTGTGTGTGTGTGTGTGTGTGTGTGTGTGCGGTGGCCGCCGTATCTGTCGACGGGGCGCTATGCGGGTGCATTACACGACATGTCTGCGCCCGGGCAACATCACATCACCCCTCTGCGATGGTCCGCAGGGGCGGCGCCGCCGGATCTGCACCTCGTTCCCAGCCGGCCCATGTCGCGGCTTCGCGAGACAGAAAAGCTGCGCGAGTTGCGCTGCGAACAAGCGCAAGGATGGGGGGTCTTAGAGCGCGGGTCAAAATGCTGAGAGGGCGAGGAGGGTTTCCACGCCCGTGAAGGCGCTCGCGCTGGGGAGTCCGCTCCTCGCTTGCCAGGCTGCTTGCGAAGGGGTGCTGTATAGCCGAATGGTGCTATATGTCGTCGGCATGAAATCTGACGGTCATGATGTGTGACGACCTGCGGGTGGGAGGTGCTCTGGGATGTGCGCGGCGGGCGGTCTCGTCGGTCATGCATTGCAGGGCTCTCACCCCCCGCAGGGCCCTGCGCGGGACCTGCAACTCGCCATTTCGAGGGGTTTCAGGCTCGCCACGCCCCCCCGGTCGAGCTCCTTCGTCGTGATGGGGGGCAGGGTGTGTTTCGCCAGCCTTTTCCTCTCTTTTCACCACCATCCATATCATTGCCATGCCTGGTCGTGGCATGGCCACACCTACAGTCCCAGGCGCACTACGTCAGCAGGCGAAGAACGTAGAGTTCAGCGTGTGCAAACTCTCCGATGCCGCGCTGCGCAGTTTGCCGTCCGACGGACGGGCAGCGGGTGATGTGGCACCGTGGTGTGGGCGCGCTCCATCTCGGTCTCGCAGGTTTTCTGATGGGAGGTGGCCGGTCGGCTCGACGACTACTGCACGTGTACACGCGTGCAACGCTACCGTGTGTGACACTGCGAGATGCATCGTCGCGTATCGAGATGGCCCCAAGCGAACATGGCAAGCTATTTCAGTTCTGATGGGACTGCGCTGGTCAGACTGTGGTTCTATGGGCTGAAAAGCCAGACCTTTTCGCCCGCCGGCGTCTGCGGTGTCTGGTTCGTCGCTTGGCGGCGACGTGCGCGTGGCTAAGTTAACTTAGGCCGATCTCAGGATCTTTACAGCATCACGCCCGCGCCCCTTGGGGCCCGCCATCAGAAACAGGGTCCCTTGTGTTTGCGATGGGGTGGGCGCATGCTGGCGGTGTTGTTTGAGATTGCGGACGGGGCTGCACTCGAATGCCATGCCCCGTCGCTGCACAGTGTGTGTAGGTGTGTGCGTGTGTGCGTGTGGTGCGGCGCAGGCCGCCGCAGAGACGTGAGACCCTCAATCTTGCATCGGCGAGTCGTAGGGTGAGGGTGTGGGCGAGTCGAGTGAGGGTGAGGGAGGGCAAAAGGTGCGCAGCTAAACGTCAAGCGATGTGCGCGGACGCAATGCGCCAGGAACCAGGCGTTCGAGGACCCGTGGGTGGTGCCTGTGTCGGCCTGCGTCTGAGGCTGAGGCTGTGGCCGCTGCTGCTGCTGCTGCTGCTGCTGCTCGGCGGGCCCTAATGCAGACGTGCAGCGGTGGGCGGCGTCAGTTGCGACGGTTTGGGTTGTGGTGGTGGCTGTTTGAGCCCAGAGGAGCCGTTCAGGCCGCATGTCAATCATGTGAAGGCCTGCGAGGGGCGCCCGGTCCAGATGCTGGCTGCCATAAGATAGCCAGGCGACATATGTTATGATACTACAGTCCCGTCTGGAGCGCGCGCGGGATGGAGGGGGATCTTCATCATTCTCGTCGTGATTCCTGGATGAGGACTGCTCTCGAGGCCAGTGGCACGGCGCTTTGGGCTGAGGGAGGTCACACTGGCCCTGCTCCTCCTGTCGCCAACAACCCCATGCGTGCCGGGTTGAGCCTCGTGCTGGGCAGGTAGGTCCCCGTCGGTAAGTTTCCATCGCGCCCACCCCGTCTCACTCGCCCCAAGACTTTGCCTCGATCGCATTCTTGTATCGACTGCTGTGCAGGACTGCGCCAGGGGGGTGGACCTTGGTGCTGACGATGCGCGCCCAAGGCGCCGAGAGTCCGGCTGGCGCTGGGCGACAGCATTCAGGCGTGATCAACAGACGGGCAGCTGGCACGCTCAATTCACGCTGCAGCATCACACTGTGTCCGCTTCCGCCGCATATGACGTCTCGCATCCACGGCCGTCGTGCGGCGAGTGGGGATGGGTGGGCAGGCCGCTCGGCTGGCGGTCCTCCTCGCGCGAGATGTGGGCGTTGGCTGCGTGTTGTGCGAGTCGGCCGGCGCTTCTCGCGGCGACCTCACAGGCGCGCCGATGAGGCAGAGGCCCATGACGAGATCGCACGCTCGCAAAGTCGGAGAAAAGATGGCGCGTCAGTGGTGCAGTGGTGCAGGGGGCACTGCCGGCGGACGGCATGCCAGTTGTTTGAATCGCCTGCCACCGTGGCAAACACATGCCGTGTCCGCGAAGCTTCGCACGCGCCACACGTACTGTATGCTGCCAGTGCTGAGCGCCCGTTCTCGTTGAGTTACCGTGCGGGAGAGCGTCGCTGGTAGTGCTGGTGGCTGGTGGCGATGGTGGCGATGGTGTCGTCGGTGGGAAGTGGTCATGACTGCCAGAGCGGTCTGCCGCTGCCATAATCTCATGGCCAGATGGGCCTCACCTGCGGGCATGTCGCGCGGCGGAAGCATCGTCACTCCTCCCACCTCATCCTCTACCATCCATCCTCACCTCATCTTCATCTCGCTCACGAGGCTGCTTTTTCGGCACGGCATGACGCCAGCAGTCGCTCCTCGCTCGCACCCTCAAGCGCCCTCCGACCTCATGCATCACCGTTTAGACTTTGCTCCACCCTCACATGCCCGCCGCCCACTTTCGTCCGCGCGCGATGGGTCGAAGCTTATCTACTCGCACCCGCGCGGCCAACCTGCAGACCGATGGGGGCATCAGGGCCTAGAGGGAACCGTCCTCGCTCACGCACGGGGCCCGGCGACGGTGTTGGATGTTGTCTGATACAGTAATCTGCCTCGGGTTCCGACCAGTGCCAGCGTCCGCAGGGAGCGCTGCGCTGCGTGTTGTTGCATGTCGTGCTGTATGTTGGTTGTGGTGTGCGGTGTGCTATAACCTTATGTGTCCTCCTGCGCGCGCCATGCCCGCCGGCGTTGATAATGGGTCGCATCGCTTGATAGTCGGAGGACGATATGGCACCTCATAAGCACGATGATGATCATGATGATGATATGGCGGCCGGGGGCATGCATCGCAGGATATGTATCTCATAGGAAGAGCTGCTCCCATCCCGATCGGAGCCACGGTCCAGCCGTCTTCAGCCCTGCTTCTTGGCCGAAACTCTGCTCCTTCATGCTCCCTCATGCTCCCTCATGGCTGCTGCTGCTCTTCATCATCCGGCTTTGTCGTCCCTCGACTCTCTCCCCTTACAGTACAGTACTGTGTACTGTATCCCTCCGACGAATCATCCCCGACATCCTCCATACATTCATCACGCCATGTATGCCGCGCTCGCTCGCCGCAAACCCCCCCCATGTCCTCTGCACTCCCTCATCCTGTACCCTCCCCGGTCTTCCCACAGATGGTCGCGGCGATTACAGCTGCGCCGTCACATAATCTCATGTGGTCCGTTCCCCGTCCCCGTCGCCGTCCCAGTCTCAATCCCAGCACCCGTCCCGTTGCGCCTCCTCCATCTCGGCATGTCCGCTGGGATTGCGTGGTGGAAGCCTCTTGGTCCAGCGCCGTATTTGACCTGTGGACTGTGCCTGCGCAAACTCTCTTTGCCATGATCTGCCCCCTCCGCTCATACATCCGCCCTCTATCCCGCACACGTCCCCCCGTCTGCCCCGGTATCCTCACTCCCCCGTCTGCCCGTATCCTCATCCCCCGTCTGCCAGCCACGCCGCACTCCCTCCCCACCCGCCATACAGCACCCTCCCTACACGTCCCCCATCTGTCATCCTGGCCCACGTCCCCCATCTGGGTGCTCATAGTGCACAACTCCCCCAAACCCTCTGCCGTGCGCCATCATCCCTCACGCCTCCTGCCGAGCACCGCGAACCATCGCAGAGGGTGTACCCCGAATGTCGCTGTCCCCGATCTTCTTGCTCGGTTGCTCGCGTCTTGTGCCTGCGGCGGTTGCTGGATCCTGCTCCTTCCCCTAGCCTCCCTTCAACCTTCTCTCCCTCTTCTTTCGCTCCTCAGGCCTTCTTCCTTTCCTCTCTGCCGTCTCCTTCCTGACTGCGTACGCCCCCTCGCCACCCACCATCGCATCCTACCGGGCTCTTCGCCCTCCACCTCGTACACTCCTCCGACTACACACCAACTCCTCTTTCATCTCAGCCTAGGCCGATACTCGGATCAATTGCTGGCAGATTTTCGCATCTCCACTGGCCATCGTGAACTAGATCCTCCTCTGCGCTCGTGAGCGGTAGCATAGAACCACCACCACTTCCGACCTGGACTTCGCGGCCGCTTCCATAGTCAGCTGTTCCCCGTGTGTGAGCACGAGTCTGAGCAACTCGTCTCATATCAGCCATGCACCGTAAAACACCCATCGCTCAACTCCTCTACTCATACCTTTTTCCACATCCGACACAATCCGACCCGCCCTCATTTTCTGCCATCTCGCTCGCAATCTGGTCCCAGAAGTGCGCCTGGAAGTTGCGTTGTTCTATGGAGAACCTGAATAGTGCCGAGGCTCGGTACCCGGGGCTCAACTACTGCCATCCTCCACACCGCATGCGCCTGGGCCGATTCAAGCACCACCGCCGCTTATTCGACGCTTTCGATAACCTGAAATTGACGTATCGCGAGATTCAGGATTTCTGCTGCTGGGAGGGCACCAGATGGGCCAGGGAACGGTATGAAAAGGACGAGGGGGGTGAAGGTCTTAGACACCACCGGCGATGAGATTGCGTTTTTTGTCGATCTCAGAGCTGTAACCAACATGGGCCAGCTCGATAGAGATCTCTTCGCCACCCGACGCACGAGCATCACCCGTAAGACGATATCGAAGTCATTGTGGAGGAAGCAGAGCCATCTGCTGCTGGAGTGAGCATCGCGGAGGGTGCCGCGCGGGTCTTCTCCCGCACACGTAGTCGAGGGGCGTTTGACGCACGTCGGAATTCACGATTTGATCGCCGAGATCCAACAACCCCTGTTCATGACGAGGACGAGGAAATGGGCAACCATTCGCGGGTGTTCCGGAACCCGAGCTGCCACTCGCAGAGCGACTGCAAAGCGCCGACTCCATCACTGCAACAGGCACGGCTGCCTCTTCGCCGACGACGACTTCGGACTTTCGACAAGATACCCCTCTATCGGAGTGGTCAGCGCCTTCACCCACAATTACTAGCCTGACCAGTTCAACTCTTTCCTCTGACCTTGACACCTGGAGTCGCGGCGCTGATACGCCAACTTCAACCACCTCGAACGCAGACAGTCAGGGAATGAATCGACAGATCCTTGCTGCGTGGGAGCAAGGTCATGCGCTTCCTGCCGAGCTCGAGCAGTGGCTCAAAGAGCAGTCGGAACGAGGAGGCGATTCAAATGCGTTTGCACGTCTCCTGGCGCGGCGGCGGGTTTGCTCTGGCATACCAGCAGACTGGAGCCCCGTCACCCGCTGAATCGCCAGATCCAAGCTCCCAATTGAGAGCAGCTACTGTGAAGCTGATTGAGCAATTTCGCCTCGGGACGACCAACTGGGCTTGCGGCTAGTTCAAAACGCCCTCGCAACTACTCATCCTCCGCCCAGCCCGCCTGCCATCCTCTCCTCCTGTATCCATTCCTCTGATCCTGACCATGTGTCCCTTTCCACAGCCCATTGAGGGTCTGCTCCTGTTCGGCGCTGAAGTCTCGATATTATTCCCTGTCTGCACTTTGAGATTGTCTTGCATGGCTGCGGCGTTTTGATACTTGGAAGATATCTATGTGGTTCTGTTTTCGCCTTTGTCCGCTTTCATGGATCTCGCCTGACGACACGTTCCGGACGTTCGGCGCAAGAGCTGAGCCCTGGATGTGGCAGTGGCAGGATTGTGTTGCAGTGCGGTCACATTCATTACTTGCACTCCGCTCACACTTTGATATTTAACTCCAACATCTTACCGCTCCACCAGGAGCGATGCTTCTTAAAATAGATACCATGGCCCTTGGCAAACATCTGAAGCCATCTCTCACATCCGCGCACGAGCAGGCGACGATGAGCAATCACGCCCGTGATATTCGACGGACCTACCAAGCACGTTTATAATCACATAGCCAGCATTGATCCAACCCCAATTACTGTAGTCCACAGGGCACAATGGGTGAGCTCGCTATTGCTGCTGATCATGCCTGGGCCGGATGCCGGGCGAGCATGCTGACGCGCAGGCAATACTGGCGTCCTTGTGCTGGACATGGCGCCCAGAGACCCCCATTAGACCTGGTAACTCATCGACTGTCTCGTCTAGTCTAGGGTGAACGTCCCAGCTTCGCTGTGCGAGGGCCCGACTCGGCAGGGTGCTGTCCGGGAAGGGCAGCGCACAGCTTGTTAGGCACGATATACAGTACATACAGTATGCGTCGCGTCCCCCTCCACCCGCATTTCCCAGTCGCGGCATTCTGGTCGCCAGGTGCAGCTTGTATGGCCCGATCAGCCGCCCCGCAGGCGTCCGCACCCCTCCCTCATGCATGGTCGCATGTAGATACGCGCATCGATCAGAGGCGTCGCGCGGATGCGCAGTCGTCGTCGCCCGCTGGAGCTAGTGTCTCGGTGTGCGCCGCCGCCACTGCGATTGCGAAGATATGGGTGCGCGAACCCCGAACATGGGCCGACGGTGGCTTGGGGGAGGTGTAGGGGAGGGGGGAAGGGGACTCGTGGAGAGTTAAGATGCTATCGAAATTTACCAAGACCACATCGAAGCAAGTCCCGACGTCGGGCGATGAAGGACTCAGACCTGACCATGGCCAGCATTCCGACGTGAAGTGACTTACGGTACGGAAACGTGATACTGGCGCCGAGGCGCCGAGACTGCGCGCCTGCGCTTGCACTTGCCATCATACAGCAGAGTATCGCATCTGTCGCAACGCAGCAGCATGAGCCAGCCACTGGGGCGGCATAATGTTGGGGAATGAGATCGTCCGCGAAAGAGATCACGAGGAGGCATCGATGGAGGGACAGAGGGATGGGAAGCGGTGCTTCGCTTCGCGTCGCCTTCCAGAACACCGTCCAGCAGTGTTGTGAAGCATGACGTCGCCTTGCCGATGTGTCCGGCGGAGGGCACACGCGCTGGAGATGGCATGCTGTCGCCGTCACGTCGCCAGTGCCCTGCGCCGACAGTCCGCTGTCGTCCAGCGATACGACGGGCAGCGCGTTCCCGGCCATCGTCACCACCACCATCCGCTGGCGAGAGCAGACGTCAGAGGGCGGTGTGTCTGTGCAGACCCGGCGCACCGCCGATCTGGGGGTCCGAAGGGGGAGAGCGCAGACGGCCGGATGTGTGCGAAGGGCGAAGGATCGAGCGCATCCATCCGGCCATCGCTACCGGGGGGGGCGCTCAGAGGAGGCATCTTGGGGGAGCAGGCCACTTGATTATAAGTCGATGTGTCCGCCGGGGTGATGGGATGTGGCAGCCAGACAGACGGTGTCCCACGATGGCACGCTTCCCCATTTCTTGAGCATAGGCGGGCGTCCGCGCCGACGATGGCTCGACGCGGTATGCGTGTTGACCGCGAGAGAGGACGCTGACGCTTCTTTCGGTGGTTGCGAAGTCGCGTGTCGAACGTACCGTGCGCGTCCCGTCGCGATGCAGCGGACCATGCGGTGCCTCCGATGCGGTGCCCTACGACAGGGTGGCTGCCGGGGGATGCATCCAATCAACGCCGCGCCGATGGGCTGATGCATCATCACCGCAATTGTTAAAGGTACTCGTCACTGTATCTTCGACAGTACATTCAGGACAAGCAATGCGAGCTTGGCAGACGCAGGGCCACTCGGTCCCATCGCATCACTATCACTGGTCCCAACTCATCACGGCAGCCGACGTCAATCGATGGCACTGGCGCCTGTCGTCGCGAGTCTAATGCTGGTACAGTATGTCCTGCGCCTGTCCAACGACCACCCGCCCTGGCCGGTGAAGCGCCTGTCGCCCTCGCTACATTCGTCGCTGCATTCATCGCGACCTTCATCGCTACATTCATCGATGACCATGCCTCACCTCGACCAGATCGCTCATCGTCCAGCGTCGCGCGCTATAGTCTGTCGACGGTGAGCCAGGCGTCCATGCCACAGCAGCCTCTGAGGTCTTATAGCAGACGTGGGACGCGCTATTAGTAGCTCCCCGCGCCTGTTCACCGTCTGGTGCGATCCGGTGGTGACAGCCCCGGCCCTCCTCTTCTCCCCCCCCTCCTCAGCGTGATAGTCGTCGTAGTCACCCGCGTCATGATATCCATTACCGCCGCCATTGTGGTCGAGTCATGATATACCGCTGCCACCGTCGAGTCATGCCCTCCCGCTGCCACCGTGGGGACACGCTCGCTGAGGACACGCGAAGGGGATTTTCCTTTTATCCGCGCCTGCGCCTCTGATCTGATCTGTGCCATCGCCGTGCCCGCACGTCCCGCCGCGAGAAATCCCATCCACCACACGGCGCGACAGTCGCGGACGATAGCGACCGGACGCCATCGGCCTCAGCGCCGCGCATCACATCACATCATCTCCGACGGGGGGCAGAGATACACGCACCCCCCGAGCTACGACGCCAGGTGCCGCGACACAGCACATGCATCATCGTCGTCCGTCAACCACGTCTCGCTGGCCCCTAGTTGATCCGACGTTGCATGACATCGACACTGCGCGCAACCCCTTCGTCTGCTCCGTCGTCTGCCCGCTCGCCAGGCCCCCCACCGACTATTCGCGGTACTTAGCCGTCCACGTCGCCCTGCTGTGCGGTGCCCGTCGCTCGCCGCTTCGCTCTCCTCTCGCTCCCTCCCTCCTCTGGGTGATTCCATCGATTGCAATCCCGGTGCTGCCGTGACCACCGCCCTGCCCACTCGCCAACTCTCTGTCCGATCTTCCTCGCCCGCGGACTCGCCTCGCCCGCACCCTCGAGCCCGGAAACAACCACACGCCTGGGCGGTTCTGTGCCAGACGGCCCGGACAGCTCATCCCGTAGACACTTCATCATAGACTGTGCTCGTCCCCGCCCCTCCAGCGCGTCACCCCCCTCCGGTCCTGAACGTGTCGTTAGTGCGACGCTACACGCACTCGTCGCCCGCCCTCGTCGCCCACCCTCTCGCCTGGCACTGGCACGCTCTGCGCTCCGCCTCTGCCCTCTGCCGCCCGCTGCCACCCACCCCTCCTGCGTCTCCCGGCACTTGGTATATGTGTGGCGGGTCGCAGGTCGCAGTCGCAGTACACGGCAGCCCCCATCGCCCTCGCGCTGCTCACTGTGACACCGCACCGTCCGGGCGCAACACCTGCTGCATCGCCGACATCCCCTGTCCCCCAACCGCCGCCCACCCCCCCGAGCAACATCGCCACCCTGGCTTCCTCACGTTCGCCGCCGCCGCTCACCAGCTCGCCAAGCACTAGCGACACCCCAATCAGCACTCCGGAATCAGCCGCGTTATCGCCGAGGCGCCACGGCCACTTTCGTCTCGGGCTGAAGTCGGCCGGTCACGAGACCAAGACGGACGCTTTCGACCCTGGCGATCTCGCCCGACGATAATTTCTCCAGTGACGACCTGCTGTTTCCTCTCGACGACCACCACCACCGCCCCTTTGCGCCCTCCGACACCGACGACTGCCCCGACGACGCCCTCTTCTGGCCGCTCTTCCCCTCGGCTGTGCCCCCGCCACGCTTCACCTCCGCGCTCTCGTCCGCCTTCGCCGCCGCAGACCCCCATCCCAGCAGTGCACGCGCAGGCGCAGGCGCAGGCGCAGCAGGCATCATGCCGGGTCCGGCGTCTCCCATCGATATCGCCACCGCGCGACAGGCATCCAGCTCGCCGCGCAATCAGCAGTCCAATCTGACCTCCCAATTGCAGCAGCCGCACATCGACGTGCACCAGTCCGAACCCACCCGCATGGCCGACACCGTTGACATTCCCATCGAAAAGGGTCGACAAGAGTCCACCACCAGCATGCTCGGCACCACTCCCTCGGCGCGCGCGGCATTCCCATCGGCAGCAATCAGCGGCGAGGCAGCTACAACATGTCTGGCAGTCTGATGGGCGGCATGAGTTGGGGCGGCATCTCAATGGGCAGCTTTATCCGTGATGAGTGAGTGCATCCCTCGGCGTTGAGACGGCCTTTGATTTGAAATCCTCCCTCGTATTCCGCATCGCGGTGCAACTCACCTGTGGCGCAACGAGCTGTGCGACTTGCATGATCCACGATTCACTGACTCGCAATCTGCGCTCGCCTACAGCATCCTGATGGCCGGCACATCTCCTGCATTCAACTACCACTCTCCCTCATTCCACTCCTCATCCTACCTTCCCAAGATGGAAGCCAACTACATGAAAGACTATATCTGCTGCGATATTCATCTCGACTCGATGCACGAGCTGCTCCAACACTACGAAGAGGCTCACGCCGCGCCGCCTGCGAATGCCACTGATCGCTCAACCCCCAAAGACTCCTTCACGACTGGCCGCTCGAGCACCATGGGCCCATCCCGGACAATCCAGCAACCCGGACAGATTCAACAGGGCACGCTATCGCCACAAGCCCAGCTCCAGCAGCATGCGTCACCTTTTCAGAACTCCACTTCACCATTATTCAGCGGCCAAAGCCAAGATCAGATGGGCACGTTCGATAACCTCGACGACATGGACATGGATGACGGCACTCCCGCGCCACAGATGCAGCCTGCGCAAGGCCCTCACTTCCAGCCGCAACCACAATTCGGCAGGCAGCAGCCTCGAGGCTCATCGGTGAATGTCAACCTCGCCAACGCCTTTCAAGGGCAAGGTCTCAACTCAGTGACCCCCACAACGCAGAACCCGCAGCAGGCTATGAATCTCCCCAACAACCCCACCGTGTCGTCGGTCAACACCCCGTCACTCACCACGCCAGCACACTCCCAACAAACCGCCACACCAGATCCATCACAGCCGAGCACACCATCGGAACTCGATCCCGACCTCATCACGCAGATGAACAATCTTGACTACAACCAGATAACGCAGGGCAATTACGACTTAACGGACTGAGCATGAACAGCGGAGGGTCTGCGACCATCGACAACCCGGAGAAGAGACTACTCAGCAAGCAAGGATACGGCAGCAAGCCATTCACTGGCAACCCGGCCTTTGCGAATAGCACCAATGACCTGGCGAAGCGCGTACGCGAACATCAGTTGCTCAACGGCCTTGCTGGCGCAGGCGGTTTCGTGGGTGAGGAGATCAAGCCCTTCAATGCCCAGTCATCGGCTGCGAGAAGGCCTACAAAAACCAGAACGGTCTCAAATATCACAAACAGCACGGGCATCAAAATCAGCAACTGAAGGAAAACCCCGACGGCACCTTTTCCATTGTGGATCCTGCCACCTCAATACCGTACCCTGGCACTGTCGGCATGGAGAAGGAGAAGCCCTACCGTTGTGAGTTCTGTGGCAAACGCTACAAGAACTTGAATGGCTTGAAGTACCATCGCCAACACAGCCCGCCTTGCAATCCCGAGCTGAAGATGAATCCCCCCAACCTGCTCGGCCCAATGGGCAATGTACACAACCTGAATGCCAACGTAGCAGGTGCAGGGCTGGTGGGCCTCGGCGGTGGTGCCACTGGGATAGGCATCGGCAACGGCGGCGGCGGCGACGGTCCAGGTTACTAGAGTCTCTGAGAAATGAGGCACCCCTGGATTTGGACTCGGACTAATCAGCGCATAGGCCTTCATCTGGAGCGGCCAGGTGAGATGCTCGCTGAGTTGAGAACGATGGGACCCAGTCGTTCTAGAAGGTACCGAGTGGCGCTTGCTTGACTGTCGGACTGTCAGGATACGCACGGACGTCTCTACCACTACAAATGCCCAAATGACAAGCGAGGATCAGCGCTACACGGCTGGGAAACACTGATGAAACACTGTCTGCCTCGAGATCCTCACCTCGGCTTTCATATGACCGTGGCTTCGGCTGCCCCGTTGAAACAGCCCTGCCGTGGTCAGCCTGGACGGCGTCAATGCACCGCCCCCACGTTCGACAGCCGACTTGCGACGGCGCCAAGCTCAGGCCATGCAAGAGCGCACAATGGTCTGTGCTTCCGACCTGGGACCCTTCATCTGGAATCTCATTATGTCATGGCCCTCACCGCTTGCGCCAATGGCTGCGCCTGTCAATCCCCTTCCGCTGGGTGGTTGAGGCGAGTGGTCTTGCTGCAGTCCCATGACAGGAGACTGCCGAGCGCTCACGCCTGAGGGCACGTGACAGACATCCGGCGCAATGCTCGCAACGCCTGCTGATGACTGATGCTTGCTCGCGGCGTACACGTGACCTGCAGCCATGCAACGAGGCTGCTCGTTCGTTGCCACTCTCCCTCGCGATGCGTGCGCGGGCCACTAGGTCCAGACACGAAGGCCATTATCTCGATGATACGCGACGCGCAAGGCCTCTCGGTATACTCACCCTCGACGTCACGCCGTTCGAGGAGAATCTCGGGAGAAGCGACACGAAGTCATCGCCGCAAGCCTGACCTCAAAAACACGAGTGCATCATCGATACTTTCTTCACAAGCACATAGCACTTGCGCACCCTCGCCAACGCTGTGCAAGTTTGCTCTGTCTAGAATTCTCCCTCTCGACTCGACTTATTGTTGTTACCGTTGCTGCGCGACGTTCATATGCCTGTTCTTTTTGCCGTCCCCCCACCCGCAATAATACATTCTGGTTCTTGTGTCGCCGATGATGTTCTTCCTCCTCATGTCGTTCAAAGTCTCGACCTGTTTTCCTTCCCTCCTCTCGCGCTGCTTCTCTGATTTGACGGCTTTGCAGGGTGTTCCGTGTCCTTTCTAGCGTGGCGTTCTGGTGTGCACCCGAAAAGAAACACAAAAGGAGTCTGTCGCTTTACATGATAAAAGTCGCGTGTGGCTCGCGCGCGCTGACTACGGGATCGGTGGCGACGTGAGGGCGGAGTCTCACCCCTGCGACTGAGACTCCGCACGTGTCCGCCTCTCCCTGTCGCGCCGCTGGAGATTAGATCACTGCATTGATTCCAATCCATACTTTCATCGTCCAAGGACAATAGGATTCATTCCCCCTGCCTCTTCCGAAACGCAGATCTACCCCCGCGAGATCGCACTCAGGACCATCCCTCGAAACTCCCCCCGTGTCCTCCCACAGTGTCCTACAATACACCCCCCCATTTCAAACCCACCCACTCCATCCCTCTCACATATGTACTGCACGCGCGCGTGATATCTCCATCCGCGAGAACCCTCCCCATCCCCCCGTCTCCCCCTTCTATAGTCCTCAAAATCCTCCGCCAATCCGCCCATTTGGCTCTAATCTTACGATATCGCAACGCGAGCATACTGCTGTATACATCTCCAACGCACGGGACGGGCGCTCGGTACATGTCCCCGAGGGCTGCGCGTCGTTGTTCGCTTTGTGATACGGTGGATGTGTTGGGTCGTGTGGTGCTGTGCTGTGCTGTATGTGGCGTTGGGGAATGCTGCGTGGGGCGCGGCTGTGGCTGCGGGGTTGGAGATTTTTTTGGTGGGGTCGGTTTGGCGGGGGGTATGTATTATTCTACTACATGACTACGGTGGGGGAGGTTGTCGGCGGGACGAGTCAGACGGTTTGACGTGGAGATGGATGGGGGAATGTTGATTTAGAGTCCGCATAGACGAGGAGATGCGGTGGGATGCTGTCGTGGCTGGGGCTTTGAATACTGTGTTAAGGGTTTGTGGTGAATGAAACTGCAACCTTACATATCCCCCGCAGCTCGCCGATTGAGGTGTGCATTTCGCCCGCGGCTCCGCTGGCTGGACTTTACATCTACAGCTTCTGATGTTCGGGCAAGGAAATGCACCTCTAATGTCAAATAAGACTTACCATCGGGATCGGTCTTGGCTTCTGGGGTAAGGTACTGTATTGACGACTCGGATATTGGTCCTTGCTTCCGGACATCGCGAGAGATACTGTGATATTCCATCAGGCGTACGCGGGCGGCTGGAATCTGGATTGCGTGGTTTTCAACTTTCGTGCGCGAATTGATAACCCGCCTGGCTTGTGGAAGAGAGCGTGTGTGTCGTGGGGCGCCGGCACCGTTCTGCTGATTTCGAGGTTCGCCAATTCCGCGCTGGGCCCATTCGCGGCAGCCGTGAGCTGCGAGGGCAGTCTCGGACCGCGACTTTCTGAGGGATTTTTTTTTCTTTTTGATTTTTTTGGCCGGGTGAGGGTTGCTGGCTTCGGGGAAGAATTCATCTGCAAGACGAGCGGAGCGT
>JAQQXO010000280.1:5000-27500 GCA_029852735.1 Persea americana
TTCTGGGGTTTTCTAGAACAAAATTTGAAAGTGGAGAACCCCTTTCTTTATTTGGTGTAACTACTTGAGCCGGATGAGAGGAAACCATCACGTCCGATTTTGAAGGGGGGATCCTATAGGAACCTATCCCAATTTTTCTTTTGCCAGGCCCATAGCTAAAAAACCGACTTTCTTGCGATTACGAGGTTCATTCGAATCTGAAATCCAATCCCGGAAATACAGCATCCCACTTTTTTTTACTACCCCAGGTTTCGATACATTTCGAAATCGAGAAATCTCTACTGGAGCAGGTGCTATCAGAGAACAATTAGCCGATCCGGATTTGCGAATTATTATAGATCATTCATCGGTAGAATGGAAGGAATTAGGGGAAGAAGGGTTCACTGGGAATGAATGGGAAGATAGAAAAATTGGAAGAAGAAAGGATTTTTTGGTTAGACGCATGGAATTAGCTAAGCATTTTATTCGAACAAATGTAGAACCAGAACGGATGGTTTTGTGCCTATTACCAGTTCTTCCTCCCGAGTTGAGGCCAATCATTCAGATAGATGGGGGTAAACTAATGAGTTCGGATATTAATGAACTCTACCGAAGAGTTATCTATCGGAACAATACTCTTACCGATTCATTAACAACAAGTAGATCTACGCCAGGGGAATTAGTAATGTGTCAGGAGAAATTGGTACAAGAAGCCGTGGATACACTTCTTGATAATGGGATCCGCGGACAACCAATGAGAGACGGTCATAATAAAGTTTACAAGTCATTTTCAGATGTAATTGAAGGCAAAGAAGGAAGATTTCGTGAGACTCTACTTGGTAAACGGGTCGATTATTCGGGGCGTTCCGTCATTGTCGTGGGCCCTTCGCTTTCATTACATCGATGTGGATTACCTCGAGAAATAGCAATAGAACTTTTTCAGACATTTGTCATTCGTGGTTTAATCAGACGACATATCGCTTCTAACATAGGAATTGCTAAAAGTCAAATTCGGGAAAAAGAACCCATTGTATGGGAAATACTTCAAGAAGTTATGCAGGGGCATCCTGTATTGTTGAATAGAGCGCCCACCCTGCATAGATTAGGCATACAGGCGTTCCAGCCCATTTTAGGGGGTGGACGTGCTATTTGTTTACATCCATTAGTTCGTAAAGGATTCAATGCAGACTTTGATGGGGATCAAATGGCTGTTCATGTACCTTTATCTTTGGAAGCGCAAGCGGAGGCTCGTTTACTTATGTTTTCTCATATGAATCTCTTTTCTCCGGCTATTGGAGATCCCATTTCGGTACCAACCCAAGATATGCTTATTGGACTCTATGTATTAACGATCGGGAATCGTCGAGGTATTTGTGCAAATAGGTATAATCCATGGAATCGCATAAACTATCAAAATGAAACAGTTAATGATTATAAGTATAAATATACTACGAAAGAGAAAGAGCCCTATTTTTGTAGTTCCTATGATGTACTTATAGTTTATCAGCAGAAACGAATCAATTTAGATAGTCCTTTGTGGCTTCGGTGGCGACTAGATCAACGTGTCATTGCCTCAAGAGAAGTTCCTGTCGAAGTTCAATATGAATCTTTGGGTACCTATCATGAAATTTATGGGCACTATCTAATAGTAAGACGTATAAAAAAACAAACCCTTTGTATATACATCCGAACCACTGTTGGTCATATTTCTTTTTCTCGAGAAATAGAAGAAGCCATACAGGGGTTTTGTCAGGCCTACTCATACGGTACCTAAGCTAAGGAATTATGTAATACCGCGGGAATTTGGATCTCTCCGGTTCAACTGGAATCATAATTCCTTAATTTCTACATGAATCGAGATCCAGTAAAGGAGGTCTTCGAATCACTGACTCAAACCCATTGGCGAATCCTACTCAGCGGAATAGAGAAGTACTTATGGCAGAATGGGCTGATCTGTTCTTTTACAATAAAGCGATAGATGGGTCTGCCATGAAACGACTTATTAGCAGATTAATAGATCACTTCGGAATGGCATATACATCGCACACCCTGGATCAAGTAAAGACTCTGGGTTTCCAGCAAGCCACTGCTACATCCATTTCATTAGGAATTGATGATCTTTTAACAGTACCTTCTAAGGGGTGGCTAGTCCAAGATGCTGAACGACAAAGTTTCATTTTAGAAAAGCACCATCATTATGGGAATGTACACACAGTAGAAAAATTACGCCAATCCATTGAGATATGGTATGCTACAAGTGAATATTTGAGACAAGAAATGCATCCTAATTTTAGGATGACTGATCCTTCTAATTCAGTCCATATAATGTCCTTTTCGGGAGCTAGAGGAAATGCATCTCAGGTACACCAATTAGTAGGTATGAGAGGATTAATGTCGGATCCCCAAGGACAAATGATTGATTTACCGATTCAAAGCAATTTACGCGAAGGACTTTCTTTAACGGAATATATCATTTCCTGCTACGGAGCCCGCAAAGGAGTTGTGGATACTGCTGTACGAACATCAGATGCTGGATACCTCACGCGTAGACTTGTTGAAGTAGTTCAACACATTGTTGTACGTAGAACAGATTGTGGCACTACCCGAGGCATTTCCGTGAGTCCTAGAAATGGGATGACGGAAAGAATTTGGGTCCAAACACTAATTGGTCGTGTATTAGCATACAATATATATATGGGCCTACGTTGCATTGCCGCTCAAAATAAAGATATTGGGGTTGGACTTGTCACTCGATTCATAACCTTTCGAACACAACCAATATATATTCGAACCCCCTTTCTTTGCAGGAGTATATCTTGGATCTGTCGATTATGTTATGGTCAGAGTCCCACTCATGGCGACCTGGTCGAATTAGGAGAAGCAGTAGGTATTATTGCGGGTCAATCAATCGGCGAACCGGGGACTCAACTAACATTAAGAACCTTTCATACCGGTGGAGTATTCACAGGTGGTACTGCAGAACATGTACGAGCTCCTTTTAAGGGAAAAATAAAATTCAATGAGGATTTGGTTCATCCCACACGTACACGTCATGGGCATCCTGCTTTTCTATGTTATATAGACCTGTATGTAACTATTGAGAGTCACGATATTCTACATAATGTGAATATTCCACCCAAAAGTTTTCTTTTAGTTCAAAATGATCAATATGTAGAATCAGAACAAGTGATTGCTGAGATTCGCGCTGGAACATCCACTTTCAATTTTAATAAAGTTAAAGAGAAAGTTCGAAAACATATTTATTCTGACTCAGAGGGAGAAATGCACTGGAGTACCGATGTGTACCATGCACCTGAATATAAATATGGTAATGTTCATCTCTTACCCAAAACAAGTCATTTATGGATATTATCAGGAGCTCTGTGCAGATCCAGTATAGTGCCTTTTTCGCTCCACAAGGATCAAGATCAAATGAATGTTCATTCTGTTGAACGGAGATCTATTTCTGACCTCTCCGTGACTAATGATCAAGTGAGACACAAATTGTTTAGTTCGAATCCTTACGGTAAAAAGGGGGGGGTTCTTGATTATTCAGGACCTGATCGAATCATATCCAACGGTCATTGGAATTTCATATATCCTACCATTCTCCACGAGAATTCTGATTTATTGGCTAAGAGGCGAAGAAATAGATTTATCATCCCATTCCAATCTGATCAAGAACGAGAAAAAGAACTAATGCCCCGTTCCGGTATCTCGATTGAAATACCCATAAATGGTGTTTTACCTAGAAATAGTATTCTTGCTTATTTCGACGATCCCCTATACAGAAGAAGCAGTTCAGGAATTACTAAATATGGGACTATAGGGGTGGGTTCAATCGTCAAAAAAGAGGATTTGATTGAGTATCGAAGAGCAAAAGAATTTAGGCCAAAATACCAAATGAAAGTAGATCGATTTTTTTTCATTCCCGAAGAAGTGCATATCTTACCCGGTTCTTCGCCCATAATGGTACGGAACAACAGTATCATTGGAGTAGATACACGAATCGCTTTAAATACAAGAAGCCAAGTAGGCGGATTGGTCCGGGTGGAGAGAAAAAAAAAAAGGATTGAACTCAAAATCTTTTCTGGGGATATCTATTTTCCTGGAGCGACAGATAAGATATCCCGGCACTGCGGCATCTTGATACCACCAGGAACGGGAAAAAAAAATTCTAAGGAATCAAAAAAATGGAAAAATTGGATTTATGTCCAACGGATTACACCTACCAAGAAAAAGTATTTTGTTTCAGTTCGACCCGTAGTCACATATGAAATAGCTGATGGGATAAATTTAGCAACGCTTTTCCCCCAGGATCCGTTGCAGGAAAGGGATAATGTGCAACTACGAATTGTCAATTATATCCTTTATGGAAATGGCAAACCGATTCGGGGAATTTATCACACAAGTCTTCAATTAGTTCGGACTTGTTTAGTATTGAATTGGAACCAAGACCGAGATGGTTCTATAGAAGAGGTTCATGCTTCCTTTGTTGAAGTAAGGGCAAATGATCTGATTCGAGATTTCATAAGAATTGATTTAGTGAAGTCCTCTATTTTTTATATCGGAAAAAGGAATGATATGGCAAGTTCAGGATTGATTGCCAATAATGGATCAGATCGCACCAATATTAATCCTTTTTATTTCAAGGCGAGGATTCAATCATTTACCCAACATCAAGGGACTATTCGTACGTTGCTGAATAGAAATAAGGAATGTCCATCTTTTCTAATTTTGTTATCATCCGATTGTTCTCGAATTGGTCTATTCAATGGTTCGAAATCTCACAAAGAATTAATTAAATTAATTAAAGAGGATCCCGCGATTCCCATTAGGAATTCGTTGGGTCCTTTAGGGATTGTACCTAAAATTACGAATTTTTATTCATTTTACTATTTCTATTTAATAACTCATAATCAGATCTTGTTAAAGAAATATTTTCTACTTGACAATTTCAAACATACTTTCCGAGGGCTTAGATATTATTTAATGGATGAAAATGGGAGAATTTATAATCCCGATTCATGCAGTAACATCATTTTTAATCCATTCGATTTGAATTGGTGCTTTCTCCCTCACGATTATTGTGAGGAGACATCCACAATAATTAGCCTTGGACAGTTTATTTGTGAAAATGTATGTATATCCAAATGCGGACCACACATAAAATCGAGTCAAGTTCTAATTGTTCATGTTGACTCCTTAGTCATAAGATCCGCTAAGCCCCATTTGGCTACGCCAGGAGCAACTGTTCATGGCCATTGTGGAGAAATCCTTTACGAAGGAGATACATTAGTTACATTTATATATGAAAAATCGAGATCGGGTGATATAACACAAGGTCTTCCAAAAGTGGAACAAGTGTTAGAAGCGCGTTCGATTGATTCAATATCGATGAACTTAGAAAAGAGGGTTGAGGGTTGGAACGAACGTATAACAAGAATCCTTGGAATTCCTTGGGGATTCTTGATTGGCGCTGAACTAACCATAGCGCAAAGTCGTATCTCTTTGGTTAATAAGATCCAAAAGGTTTATCGATCCCAAGGGGTGCAGATCCATAATAGGCATATAGAGATTATTGTACGTCAAATAACATCAAAAGTGTTGGTTTCAGAAGATGGAATGTCTAATGTTTTTTCACCTGGAGAACTAATCGGATTGTTGCGAGCGGAACGAACAGGGCGTGCTTTGGAAGAAGCGATCTGTTACCGAGCCATCTTATTGGGAATAACGAGGGCATCTCTGAATACTCAAAGTTTCATATCCGAAGCGAGTTTTCAAGAAACCGCTCGAGTTTTAGCAAAAGCTGCTCTACGAGGTCGTATTGATTGGTTGAAAGGCCTGAAAGAAAACGTTGTTCTGGGGGGGATGATGCCTGTTGGTACCGGATTCAAAGGATTAGTGCACCGCTCAAGGCAACACAGCAACATTCCTTTGGAAATCAAAAAGAAGAATCTATTCGAGGAGGAAATGAGAGATCTTTTGTTCCACCACAGAGAATTATTTGGTTCTTGCATCCCAAATAATTTCCCTGATACATCAGAACGATCATTTACGGGATTTAATGACAGATTCATTCTTTTCTTTTAACTATAGGGTCCTGGTCATTTGATTTGGTAATAAAGATAATAACGAATAGAAAGGAATTAATGACTTGGACTGGGTATTAACGGTCAATCTCCGGTAGAAGGTTCCGTCGGAACAATTATTTATTTCAGGTACCTCTTAAATAAAAAAAAAAAGAGAGAAAATGTGGGGAGAAATGACAAGAAGATATTGGAACATGAATTTTGAAGAGATGATGAAAGCAGGAGTTCATTTTGGCCATGGTACTAGGAAATGGAATCCTAGAATGGCACCTTACATCTCTTCAAAGCGTAAGGGTATTCATATTACAAATCTTACTCGAACTGCTCGTTTTTTGTCAGAAGCCTGTGATTTAGTTTTTGATGCAGCAAGTATAGGAAAACACTTCTTAATAGTTGGTACCAAAAATAAAGCAGCCAATTCAGTAGCATCAGCTGCAATAAGGGCTCGGTGTCATTATGTTAATAAAAAATGGCTCGGTGGTATGTTAACGAATTGGTCCACTACAGAAATGAGACTTCATAGGTTCAGGAACTTGAGATCGGAACAAAATACGGGGAAACTCAATTGTCTCCCGAAAAGAGATGTAGCAATGTTGAAGAGGCAATTATCTCACTTGCAAACCTATCTGGGCGGGATCAAATATATGACGGGGTTACCCGATATTGTAATCATCGTTGATCAGCAAGAAGAATATACGGCTCTTCGAGAATGTCTCACTTTGGGGATTCCAACAATTTGTTTAATCGATACAAATTGTGACCCGGATCTCGCAAATATTCCGATTCCAGCGAACGATGACGCTATAGCTTCAATCCGATTGATTCTTAACAAATTAGTATCCGCAATTTGTGAGGGCGGTTCTAGCTATATAAGAAATTGTTGATTAATAATAGGATAAGTCAATGACTTTGGAAACTCCATAAATTGATTGAATCGGTTACTATCCCTGAGTCTCAAAAAAGAGATCAAAATCACTGGGGATATTATGTGATCACTTGGGATCCGAAATATACGATTGATTCAAAGTAGACGAGTTGAGAAAGAGATACGAGATGGCTGAATCAAAATAATTCCTTTTTAAGTTCCATTTATGTCAGAGGGCAATATGAATGTTTTACCCTGTTCCATCAACTCACTAAAAGTGTTATACGATATATCCGATGTGGAAGTAGGCCAACATTTTTATTGGCAAATAGGGGGTTTCCAAGTCCATGCCCAAGTACTTATCACTTCTTGGGTTGTAATTGCTATCTTATTAGGTTCAGCCACTATAGCTGTTCGGAATCCACAAACCATTCCAACCGACGGTCAGAATTTCTTCGAATATGTCCTCGAATTCATTCGAGACTTGAGCAAAACTCAGATTGGAGAAGAATATGGTCCTTGGGTTCCCTTTATTGGAACTATGTTCCTATTTATTTTTGTTTCTAACTGGTCAGGTGCCCTTTTACCCCGGAAAATCATACAGTTACCGCATGGAGAGTTAGCTGCACCCACGAATGATATAAATACTACTGTTGCTTTAGCTTTACCTACGTCAGTGGCATATTTCTATGCGGGTCTTACCAAAAAAGGATTGGGTTATTTCGGTAAATACATTCAACCAACTCCAATACTTTTACCAATTAACATCCTAGAAGATTTCACAAAACCCTTATCACTTAGTTTTCGACTTTTCGGGAATATATTAGCGGATGAATTAGTAGTTGTTGTTCTTGTTTCTTTAGTACCTTCGGTGGTTCCTATACCTGTCATGTTCCTTGGATTATTCACAAGCGGGATTCAGGCTCTTATTTTTGCAACTTTAGCCGCAGCTTATATAGGTGAATCCATGGAGGGTCATCATTGACTAGCTTCCGAAATGGTCTTAAAAAAAAGCTTATCCCAACTCATACCGGTATATACGATCTAGAATAGGAGCAAAAAAAAAATGTATGATATTAGAGAATTAAAAAAAAGTAAGGGGGGTCGAGCTGGGTATATGTAAGGGCTCTAAGCCAATCCCTGTATATGTTTCGAAGAATGATTCTAGAATCCGGTTCAATAGAAGATACGGATGGTTTACGTTATTAAAGAAACAATGTATATGTGATATTAGATATTCACTAGTTATATATGGGCTATCCATATATATTATTTCCCATCCCACTGAATTTAGACGGATTCCAATGCAAGCCCTTCCGTTTTATCTGTGACTGTGGATTGAATGAATAAACAAATGAAGTCAAGCATGCATATAGAAGAGAAAGAGCGAAGAATTGAAAGAATGGAATGGTTCGGAACAAAGAAATGGAAGAACTGGAATCATATAGATTTACAAAGACTCCACGGATAGAAACTAAAAACGAGATATCGAAGTAGCTCTGATGATTCAGTAATATTATTATTTCAATTCAGAGTTCTTAGTTCTTTTTTTTTTTCGGATAGATCTTAAGTGATGGAATAATGAAGTAATAATTCATCGGTTGATTGTATCATTAACCATTTCTTTTTTTTGGTGCGAGGAACTTAATATGAATCCATTGATTTCTGCCGCTTCCGTTATTGCTGCTGGATTGGCTGTGGGACTTGCTTCTATTGGACCTGGAGTTGGTCAAGGTACTGCTGCGGGCCAAGCCGTAGAAGGTATCGCGAGACAGCCAGAAGCAGAGGGTAAAATACGAGGTACTTTATTGCTTAGTCTGGCTTTTATGGAAGCTTTAACGATTTACGGACTGGTCGTGGCATTAGCGCTTTTATTTGCGAATCCTTTTGTTTAATCCTATAAATGTGAAAAATAAATATTTATTTTCTTTTCCTATTTTATTGCCGCGGGCTTGCCTTGCCGAATTATATCCAAACTTAACTCCTACAATCACTTCTTCGTTGAGACAATACCCCCGGGGATGGAGTGATTTGAGGATGAGGAATTAGCATAGCAGACCCACTTGCTTTCTTCCCTTCCGTTCTTAATGGAAACTCTTTTTTACTTTTAGGAAGTGTTGCAACAAACAACAAACGAGGTATTTCGTAATTGACATGAAACCTGGGACTAAATAAATAGATTATTGAGAATTTCCATGGAAATAATAATAAAGAAAAATATTTATTAAAATGAATCTATTCATATTTATAATAAGGAAATTAATAAAAATAAATCAATCCAAAACAAAGGGGGCGAAGTGATACAAAAAGAACTCTGTTCCATTTTGTTGGTCCTATCTATAAGAGAAAAGCATATGAAAGATGTAACCGATTCTTTCGTTTCCTTTGGTCACTGGCCATCCGCTGGGAGTTTCGGGTTTAATACCGATATTTTAGCAACAAATCTAATAAATCTAAGTGTAGTGCTTGGTGTATTGATCTTTTTTGGAAAGGGAGTGTGTGCGAGTTGTGTATTTCAAGAATAGGCTGGATCCAACCGGCTGCACTTTCCTTTTTTTTTTTTGAATGGGAAAGTTATAAATAGGAAAGAAAGGTGCACGATCTCGACGAATTACTTCTGAATAAATTAAGAAATCATATGTAAGAACCATAGCATTTCGTAACTTATTGGTAAATCAACTTTGATTCTCTATCAGCCAATAATGTGGGACCTTTAACATGGTTAAAGCGAAACCGTTTGAAGTCCAGGCACAACATGGTACTCTTTCTACCACTACGTTAGTACGGAGATGGTTTCGAAAAAATGAATAGTTGGCAATTTATCCGATATAGAACACTCATATCGATAAAATGATTTGAACCATTTACTGTAAAAATAGGTGTCTCGCCCTTTTTTATCCAATGTTGAATCGATGACCTATGTCTAAAATAAGAAGAATTTTTTGGATTTGAAGAAAACAAAAAAAAAAGAAACAACTTTGCTGACAATGACAGATTTTTTGTCGGGTCGGAAGAGTCCTCCGAATATTCTGGTCTCGTATCATATCAGTTTTGATATCTTGGAATACGAACAGAGAAGAGAGGGTAGGCTCATTACATTAAAATAGATGGAATGACCCATTAAGTAACTGAGTGTGAGAGCCAAATGAATCGAAAGATTCATGTTTGGTTCGGGAAGAGATCATGGAAGTGAAGTTGTGAAATGAATGGGAAGATAATCTACTTTCATTAAGTGATTTATTAGATAATCGAAAACAGAGGATCTTGAGTACTATTCGAAATTCAGAAGAACTACGTGAAGGAGCCATTGAGCAGCTCGAAAAAGCCCGGGCTCGCTTACGGAAAGTGGAAATAGAAGCAGATGAGTTTCGAGTGAATGGATACTCTGAGATAGAACGAGAAAAATGGAATTTGATTAATGCCACTTATGAGAATTTGGAACGATTAGAAAATTACAAAAATGAAACCATTCATTTTGAACAACAAAGAGCAATTAATCAGGTGCGACAACGAGTTTTCCAACAAGCCTTACAAGGAGCTCTAGGAACTCTGAATAGTTGTTCAAACAGCGAGTTACATTTACGCACCATCGGTGCTAATATTGGCATGCTCGGGGCCATGAAAGAAGTAACTGATTAGCCCTTCTACTGTAGGCATTATTTTTTTTTTTTTTTCTTTGTTTCCGAAAAAGAATTAAGAGACACTAATGGTAACCATTCGAGCCGACGAAATTAGTAATATTATCCGTGAACGTATTGAACAATATAATAGAGAAGTCAAGATTGTGAATACCGGCACAGTACTTCAGGTAGGCGACGGCATTGCTCGTATTCATGGTCTTGATGAAGTAATGGCAGGGGAATTAGTAGAATTTGAAGAGGGTACAATAGGCATTGCTCTGAATTTGGAATCAAATAATGTTGGCGTTGTATTAATGGGTGACGGTTTGATGATACAAGAGGGAAGTTCTGTAAAAGCAACAGGAAGAATTGCTCAGATACCCGTTAGTGAGGCTTATTTGGGTCGTGTTATAAATGCTCTGGCTAAACCCATTGATGGGAGAGGTGAAATTTCAGCTTCTGAATCTCGGTTAATCGAATCTCCTGCTCCAGGTATTATTTCGAGACGTTCCGTATATGAGCCTCTTCAAACGGGACTTATTGCTATTGATTCGATGATCCCTATAGGACGCGGTCAGCGAGAATTAATTATTGGGGACAGACAGACCGGAAAAACAGCAGTAGCCACAGATACTATTCTCAACCAAAAGGGGCAAAATGTAATATGTGTTTATGTAGCTATTGGTCAAAAAGCATCCTCCGTGGCCCAGGTAGTGACCACTTTCCAGGAACGAGGCGCAATGGAATACACTATTGTGGTAGCCGAAACGGCGGATTCACCTGCTACATTACAATACCTCGCTCCTTATACAGGAGCGGCTCTGGCTGAATATTTTATGTACCGTGAACGACATACTTCAATAATTTATGATGATCTCTCCAAACAAGCACAAGCTTATCGTCAAATGTCTCTTCTATTAAGAAGACCGCCCGGTCGCGAAGCTTATCCAGGAGATGTTTTTTATTTGCATTCACGCCTTTTGGAAAGAGCCGCTAAATCAAGTTCTCGTTTAGGTGAAGGAAGTATGACCGCTTTACCAATAGTTGAGACTCAATCTGGGGACGTTTCGGCTTATATCCCTACTAATGTGATTTCCATTACAGATGGACAAATATTCTTATCCGCTGATCTATTCAATGCCGGAATCCGTCCTGCCATTAATGTGGGTATTTCTGTCTCGAGAGTAGGATCTGCAGCTCAAATTAAAGCCATGAAACAAGTAGCCGGCAAATCGAAACTGGAACTGGCTCAATTCGCAGAGTTAGAAGCCTTTGCACAATTCGCTTCTGATCTCGATAAAGCCACTCAGAATCAATTGGCAAGAGGTCAACGATTGCGCGAGTTGCTCAAACAATCCCAAGCAGCCCCTCTCACGGTGGAAGAACAGATAGTTACTATTTATACTGGAGCGAATGGGTATCTTGATCCGTTAGAAATTGGACAGGTAAAGAAATTTCTCGTTCAGTTACGTACCTACTTAAAAACAAATAAACCTCAGGTCCAAGAAATCATATCTTCTACCAAGACATTTACCGCGCAAGCGGAAGCCCTTTTGAAGGAAGCTATTCCGGAACAGATAGAACTGTTTCTACTTCAGGAACAAAAATAAAGAAATTGATCACTCTTAAGTACAAGACGAATCGTTGAGAAATGGCCCCGATTCGAATCATTCAAAATATGTTTCTTGACATAGCAATCTACAAAAATAGATGGAAATAAATTGCGTCCAATAGGATTTGAACCTATACCAAAGGTTTAGAAGACCTCTGTCCTATCCATTAGACAATGGACGCTTTTCATTCCGATTTCTTTCACATTCTGACTTTCCTATCTCCTATAAAAAAAAGAATAGGATTGTATGTGAAAGAAATATTTTAGGGACATATCAAAAGCATGTATTATAATAATTAATATGAAGCGGATAGCGGGAATCGAACCCGCATCGTTAGCTTGGAAGGCTAGGGGTTATAGTAGACGTCGATTCATCATTTTTAACGTCTCTAATTCAAAACCGAACATGAAATTTTGGTTTCATTCGGCTCCTTTATGGGATTCCCAAATCTAAGACATAAAAAAAACTAAAAAAAAAAAAGAAAAAATTTACGATGTATGGGAAAAGGGAGTCATAGCAAATCTGAATTCAAAGAAATCCATTTGGCCCATAACATCTATGTCAGCCTTTTCGTCTGAATGCACCCCAAATGACTTGCTTTTTAGATGATCCCTCTAGAAAGGGGAGGATTCTCACAAATCTTTCTAGTTACTTCGTTCCCTATTTGTACTTGCAAGAATCCTGAAGAAAAGAATTTTTTTGTTCCACCGAGCTGAAACAATATGTCGATGGCTCTAGTAAACCAAAGTCATCGTTTAATAGCTATTTGGCTTCAATCTCCCCCTAAAAAAAAATGAAAGATCTAGTTACGATTAGAAATAGACTTTTGTATCTTCATACATGGATCCCTTACTTATACTCATTCAATTGGAATGGTTGATCCAACTTAAAAAAAAAATTATGCTTCGCAATTCCATAATCCAATTTTGTTAGTCAATTTCTAATTGACTTGACTTTTGGATACAAATCACGAGAATGTATATTCTTCCTCAAATGTGGCATTGAGAGGTAAGGGATTAATGCCCTTTTAATAAATAAAGTTTTTGATCAGAATAGGAATCAAACGAAAGATCCCTTATCTATTTCACTTGTTAATAGAACGAATCACGCTTTTACCACTAAACTATACCCGCTACAATATAATTATTGTATACGGGCGGGCCATTTGTCGAACAAGGGCGTGAAACGTAATCAAGATAGGATCAGAATCATGAAAATTGGGGTGCTGACATGTTGTGCTCTGACGGGGAGACTTGATAAAATAGGAGAAGGAGGTTCATTTCAATAACAAGCTTTTATCGGGGAGCCGTTACTGATAGTCCCGGCCCGAAAGAGCCATTGAAGTCGGAACATAAAAATGAGTTGAGTTGTACAAGAATCCAGAGCTCCATTTTTCTTTTTCGAAGCTACTCCTTTTCCTATTCATTCAACTGCCAAATCTTATGAATTCGGGTCGATTGGATCGAGTGAAAAATCCTATTGTTTTGGTTGTGGACTCAAGGGTTCAGGTTCAAACATGTTCTTTGAAGAAATATATGAGTTCTATTATAATAGAAAAAAATATGTTTTTTTTATTCCATTTAAGTAAATCGAGAAAAGGAAAAACATAAAGAAATGACACTCCTATCATAGGAATGGAAATAGCCTTGTTGCTGCTTCAATAACAAGCATTTTCGTTTTCAAATCAAATAAATCATTTGATCTATGATTCATTGGAACAAGGAATGGCCTGGCTAGGTACTGGCCAGGCCGGGGGAATAAAAGAAAGAACTTTTCGGACGAAATCAAAGAGGGACTCTTTCTATTGGAGATATCTGTTTCGAATCATTATCTAAAGGGAATTGATGATTGATCAAATTCGTCTATATTTATAGAATAAAGAAAGATAAGGAAAAACTTTTACATATGAATTATCCTTTTAAAATTGGGAGAGATGGCTGAGTGGACTAAAGCGGCGGATTGCTAATCCGTTGTACGAATTATTTGTACCGGGGGTTCGAATCCCCCTCTCTCCGTTTCTTCTGATCACTTGATATTTCCCTTTCGAATTCGAAAAAATCTCTAACCCCCTTTCTCATAGTTAAATGTATGGAATGGAGAAAGAAAATCCTAAGAAAATTAAGAAATCGAGCAAGGAAAAACCCCTGATTTTTTTTATTCATCACGTCCAGGATTACGTCCTGGATCATTAGATAGGAATCCGAAGATGAAGAGAGAAACAAAGAATATCACTACTGTGTAAACGAAGAGTTTGAGAGTAAGCATTACACAATCTCCAAGATCATTTTGGGGGAAATAGGGGAATAGATTCTCCATTTTTGTACCACATATTCCGTTTTGACACCAAGAAAAGAAGCGGTTTCTAGAAAACATAAGGAATTTGCAGGAATGAATTTGTAATAAGATTCTGATTCTTTCGTTAACAAAATGATCTCTCATACCTACAATTAGGTATTGTAGGGACCATACATAGGGTCTTCGACCCCCAGAAGGAATGAAGAAATGAGGTGATTCCGATTCATCTCGGTTATCCAAAAGAATTTCCATGTTTGAGTCGAGGGTTCATTATCTGATCTTATCAATTCTTAAGAATAGAATTTTTTTTTATCGAATAAATCATGAATGTTTCTAAGACAGTATTAAAGATCTCATCGAAAACTTACAGCAGCTTGCCAAACAAGGGCTAAGAGAAAAAAGAGCACAGGTATGACTGGCATAACATCTACGATTGGATTGAAAAAAGCATAAGCTTCGGGCAATTTGGCGAAGAAAAAGCTACTCGAATGAAGGGCAGAATTAAGACAGATCAAACTAAAGATATTAAGCATAACAAACATTTTGTTCTTGGAGAAAATTTCATTATTATTGGGTTATTGATATAAGGGGAAAATGAAGAAAGAAGGGAAAGTAGGCCGCAAAATCTTTCTTTTTCTTTGAACTCCCTCAATCAAAAATCCTTCAATTCTCAAATGAGAATAGAAGGAATCATACCTTACATACAATATCTTAATTGAATTATATGTAATGATCAATAAATTCATTTTGATTCTACATCTACATGTGTAGAATCATAGCAACAACCAATTCAATAGATATTGGGGCTGGAATTGACGAACAACCAATACCGATATTAGTGTTTATCGGTGTCGAATAGAAATAAAAATGGGGCGTGGCCAAGTGGTAAGGCAACGGGTTTTGGTCCCGTTACTCGGAGGTTCGAATCCTTCCGTCCCAGACCAATTCTATCATAACAAAGATTGTTCTTTTTAAGAATCTTCTGTTTAAGGGTGTAATGTTGGATACAATGTGATCCAATCTTTCTTTGTGATTTCTAATGATTCTTCTATAGAATCATATCTTCCCTTTCGATTTTGTTTCTCACAAACAAACGGATCGAGTATCAATGACATGTGGATGGAAATAAATATCTTTTTTGATATAGGTAGGATGGGAACAAAGATCAAAGTGAAATTCAAAAAAAAAAACTGGGTGGGCCATTCAGCGTATGTTCGCCCCCTCGCCCATATTCATATTGAAGGTTAGTTAGTCATTTGGATAAACTTTATGCCCCATATCTATGATATTTGGATTCTCACATGATGCATTCTGAGTCGAAATGCGAAATAAAAGAGAAGTCTCTACCTTCCCTAAAGTAAATATAAATAAAGATAGGGTAGACAAAATGACTAATTCTATGTGGATCCTGAATCCTAAAAAACGGGGGGGTTCTTGGTATTAATTCCATCGCTGGAATTAAAGCTCCTGAGACTGGGGTGGGACAAAATCAAACAAAATAGTAACAACGAATTGATATGAACCCATTTTGCTTTGTACTTATACAAGACAGGATAGCATCCCATAAGAAGATCCTTTTAAATTGGCTTTGGATATGATTCATGATCCCCATGGAATTCGTGTCGATATGAGTTAATCCGCAAAGGAAAGGAAGGTATCAATTTTAAGACCCTTGTCATCCGGATCTTATTAACAAACAAGAAAATTCAATACGGAACAGATTATTTTCTTTGGACCTAATTTCTTTTATTTTGTATTTGATTTGGCTCCAATGAATAATTGGAAATCAATGTAGCGATCAATTGGGGGAGGGGGGAGATTCATACATTCACTTTACTTTATGGAAAGATTCCTGAATCTGAAGTAAGGAAAAATCTGTAGAAAATGAACCATGCCTATATGTATTGTTATTGTTCTATTTCAGTGATCAGTGACACCGGTGTTTCAGTTTTGGCGAAAAAGATCTGCGATCCCTTAAATACCCACGATTACCCCCGGTAACACTTGTTTGGTGTATCTGATGAATACGATAAAATCAGACTCCTACGATTCTGATTTTATCAATCAGATGAAAGAATACCTGAAAGAATACCGACCTTCATTTTTTCTTTCATGAGCCCCTTCTATCCATCCCCAAGAAAACAAAACAATTGGATTTGTTTCTTGACCCATTTATCTGGTTTAAATTATTGATGATTCAATCGGAAAGGAAACATAGAGGTCTCTTATGATGATCAAATTCGCGTCTGATTTAATTAATCAGATATCTGCTAAACATTTTTAGATCCTCGTTGTACCGACTTGTTGATGGATTTAGAGATTCAATTCAGTCTTTACTGGAAAACTTATTTCCAGTAATGATGTCGAAGTAGGAAATTCTTGAAATTGTTTTTTATGATTCCTTATAAATTCTTTCTACTCGAAGAAGTGTGACATTGGTGAATCTATCCTATCGAGTCACTTGCGATCTTTCCCGGTCATTGGAATAGCTTATTTGGTTAATGACTCATTCTGTTCCGGTATCGGTAATCTAATTAAAGACCCTTCTTTAGTTTTAGTTGTTTGAGAAAGAATTGGATCTTTCATGATTCATCATCCCTAACAATCTGTTGAAGATGTAAAGAAGTGTTAAGCAACGCATTTCTTCGTGTTTTTTATAAATGTGTTTCATTCTTCTAATAAAATATGGGGTATAATTATATTCTTGCTGAGACTTCTCCAGATCCATCTATGAAAATGAAAGTATGGAGGACTTCATATACTATATACCGATTGAGCCAATGACTATTCATGATTCCATATTGAATCAATTCCATACCGGTCCAAAATTAGAGGAATGTTATGGTAAAACTTCGTTTGAAACGATGTGGTAGAAAGCAACGTGCGACTTGAAGGACATTATCGGCTGTGGATTCTTGTACCCACCATTTTATATATCAAAGAAGATGCTCTCGGCTCGACATAGTTTGTTCTATTCCACTAGGACCCCAATTTTGGGGTTGTAATAAAATAATATAATTATAATATAGCACATGATGGAGCTCGAGCATAAAGAATTGGTTCATTTAGCAGAGAGAAGGATCTAGGGTTAATGCCAATCAATAAGTTGGAACAACTTCGTAAGTATATCTTCGGTATAGAAATTGAAAGGATCAAGTTCGAACAAGTAAAAAAAAAAAAGTAAAATGAATTTGTCGAAATAGTTTTACCAATTCCGATCAAAAGTGTATCACAGGGGAATCAATCGTTTCCATAGAACGAAATAACAAAAGGTATGTTGCTACCCTTTTGAAACAATTAAGGATCACCGAAGTAATGTCTAAACCCAAGGATTCAAAGCAAAGATAAAATAAAGGATACCGGAACAAGGAAACACCGTTTTCAATTGTCTCAACAACTAGATCAGAATGGGGAAGAAATAAAATCGATTCTAGGCGAGACAAACAAAAGAGGTTAGAGACGGCTCAATAAATGTCTAAGGATTTCCCTTCGAGCTCTTTGAGAATGACCCAACTTGAGTTATGAGTACGAATGAGATTTCTTTTTTTTTTTTTTTTTTTCAGGAAGGAAGAACAAAAAAAAATGACTCAAATCATAGTCTAATTGATGATTTTGTGGATCTATTTGCCACTACAATACATAAATTCGAATCATTCTTTTTCGAGCCGTACGAGGAGAAAACCTCTTATACGTTTCTAGGGGGGGTTGTTCATTTATGTCTATCCCAATGAGTCATCTATCGAATCGTTGCAATTGATGTTCGATCCCGAAGAGAGGGAAGAGATCTTCGTAAAGTGGGTTTTTACGATCCGATAAAGAACCAAACTTATTCAAATGTTTCCGCTATTCTATATTTCCTTGAAAAAGGCGCTCAACCTACAGGAACTGTTCATGATATTTCAAAGAAGGCGGAGGTATTTAAGGAATTTCGAATTAATCAAATGAAATTAATGAAATAAAAAAAAAGGGGGGGGGTGCCCAGTATCTAGCTTTGTCTAATTGTTTCTCCACCATTCCTTATTTTTTTTCTCTATTCTCTATTCATTGTTGCTCTCACATGACCCCGTATCATAGAACTATAAAAAAAAAAGATCTTCTCTTGATATGAGACAGATAGAAAAAAGATTGAGTGAATAGATGAAATAACTGGGAAATTATGGGATTACCATCAATCAGATGGTTTTCGTTGGGACTCCACCAACAAACAAAAGGTCAATCTTGCTTATTGTACCTCTATTGAATAAATATTGAATAAACCCGACATTTTTTTCCTACCGGAATTCCTTATTTATTTCCCCACTCATACTTCATCCCTTATCTATGTTGTAGTGTCACTCCAACACAAGTCCTTGTTTTATTTATTGAATTGGTTTTCTCAACATTCAATTCATATTGACAATGGTGTATCGAACAAATATAATTCGATCGTGGATAAATAGATCTATTTATCCACATTTCATAAGTTTGTTTCTTTATTTCACTCAAATGATGGGTTCGTCAATTTCGTTGTGACACAAGAAGTATCTTAGTTAATATAATGAAAAAAAAAAAATAGAGTATGGGTAGTCTATAAATTTTTACATCTATTTAGATTTTCTCTATAATTTATCCCAGAATCTGTTGTATTTTCATCTGATCTCTGTTCATTTTTATGTTCACAATTGATCATCAAATCTTTCTTTTTGATCTGTTGCTAGTTCAATGTTTTGACGAGGTCGGGCAATCGAATCTCTTTATTTATTTTTTATTCCGATCGTATCTACACACCCTATTTATATGGGTTGCTAACTCAACGGTAGAGTACTCGGCTTTTAAGTGCGGCTATGGTCTTTTACACATTTTGATGAAGCAACGGATTCGTCCATACCATTGGTAGAGTTTGTAAGACCACGACTGATCCTGAAAGGGAATGAAAGGAAAAAACAGCATGTCGTATCAATGGAGAACTCTTAGAATACTTCATCCTTAACGGATCGATACAAAATCTTGTTTTGATTCTTTTCTTGGAAAGGGGTCAAATCAATTCAAGTTGGGTCGAGTGAATAAATGGATAGAGCCCTATAGCTCCAATTATAGGGAAACCAAAAGCAACGAGCTTCTGTTTGTTCTTAATTCGAATGATTACCCGATCTAATTAGACGTTAAAAATATATTAGTGCCTGATGTGGGAAAGGGTTCTCTTGTGAGTGGATCATCAATTCCTTTTTTTTCATGAATCCTAACTATTCTCTATTATGTTCTCTATTATGTAGTGGAGACGAATGTGTAGAAGAAACGGTATACTGATCAAAATTCATTATTCCAAAGTCAAAAGAGTGATCGGGTTGTAAAAATAAAGGATTTTTAACCATCTCTTGTAACTATAACGAACATAAATAAATTGGATGGAAATAGGATCCGTTGATTGTCCTTTCTGGCTCCGGGGTATCTATTCTTTTCTTACTATATACCTTGTTCTGACCGTATCGTACTATGTATTATTTGATAACTCAAGAAATCGCCCATTTGGTTCAAGTGTAATTTCAAATGGAAATGGAGGAACTACAAGGATATTTAGAAATGGATGGATTTCGGCAACAATACTTCCTATATCCCTTTCTATTTCAGGAATATATCTACGCGCTTGCTCATGGTCATGCTTTAAATGGATCGATTCTTTATGAACCGGTGGAAAATTTAGATCATGACAATAAATCCAGTTCACTAATTGTGAAACGTTTAATTACTCGAATGCATCAACAGAATCGTTTGATTATTTCGGTTAATGATTCTAATCAAAATCGATTCGTTGGGCACAACAATCATTTTGATTCTCAAATGATATCGGAGGGTTTTGCAGTCGTTGTGGAAATTCCATTCTCGCTGCGATTGGTATCTTCCCTAGAAGAAAAAGAAATAGCAAAATCTCATAATTTACGATCTATTCATTCAATATTTCCCTTTTTCGAGGACAAGTTATCACATTTAAATCATGTGTCAGATATACTAATACCCCACCCCATCCATCTGGAAATCTTGGTTCAAACCCTTCACTCTTGGATACAAGATACTCCTTCGTTGCATTTATTGCGACTCTCTCTCTACGAGTATTGGAATTCAAATAGTCTCATTACTTCAAAAAATTCCATTTCCCTTTTTTCAAAAGAGAATCAAAGATTCTTCTTGTTCCTCTCTAATTCTCATGTATATGAATGTGAATTCATATTCATTTTTCTCCGTAAACAACCCTTTCATTTACGATCAAAATCTTTTGGATCCTTTCTTGAGCGAACACATTTCTATGCAAAAATAGAATATCTTGTAGTAGTGCTTTGTAACGATTTTCAGAAAACCCTAGGGTTGTTCAAAGACCCTTTTATGCATTATGTCAGATATCAAGGAAAATCGATTCTGGCTTCAAGGGGGGCTCATCTTCTGATAAAGAAATGGAAATCTCACCTTGTCAACTTTTGGCAATGTCATTTTGACTTGTGGTCTCAACCGGCCAGGATCCATATAAAGCAATTATATAATCATCCCTTTTATTTTCTGGGCTATCTTTCAAGTGTACGACTAAACTCTTCGGTGATAAGGAGTCAAATGCTAGAGAATTCGTTTCGAATAGATACTGCTATTAAGAAATTCGAGACCGTAGTCCCAATTATTCCTCTGATTGGATCATTGGCTAAAGCAAAATTTTGTAATGTATCAGGGCATCCCATTAGTAAGCCGTTTCGGGCCGATTTGTCAGATTCTGAGATTCTCAATCGATTTGGGCGGATATGCAGAAATCTTTCTCATTATCACAGTGGATCCTCAAAAAAACAGAGTTTGTATCGTATAAAGTATATACTTCGACTTTCATGTGCTAGAACTTTGTCTCGTAAACATAAAAGTACGATACGTGCTTTTTTGAAAAGATTAGGTTCGGAGTTCTTGGAAGAATTCTTTACGGAGGAAGAACAAGCTCTTTCTTTGATCTTCCCAACAACCTCTTCTCCTTCTCATAGGTCACATAGAGAACGGATTTGGTATTTGGATATTATCCGTATCAATGACCTAGTCAGTCATTTATGATTGGTCATGAGGTCATGTAAATAGAAAGGATCCCTAAATGATGAAGAGAGAAAATCACAAAATAATTTTATTCATTTGAATTCTGAAATGTTCATACAGTAGTGGTTGAATCAACTGAGTCTTCAAGTTTCTTAGGTCCCCTTTTAGGGAACTTAGTTTTGGATGTATACATAGGTAAAGCCCTGTGCAATGAAAAATGCAAGCACGGCTTTTTTGGGGGGTCTTTTTACTCTATATCTATTATATTGCAAGAAGGAAATTATCTACTCCATCCGACTAGTTCCGGGTTCGAGTCCCGGGCAACCCATTACCAATCGTACGGAAAATACGAAAAAATATTTGTTATTGGATAAATCCCTACTCACTTAATTTACAAATCGTTCTGATGGATCTATCCAGATAGATATCTCTCTTATTGGTTGACACGGACATATAAGTCATGTTATACTGTTGAATAACAAGCCTTCCATTGTCTATTTCTATTTATAGATAATCTGTGTGCTTGGGAGTCCCTGAGAATTGAATAAACCAAGATCTTACCATGACTGCAATTTTAGAGAGACGCGAAAGCACAAGCCTATGGGGTCGCTTCTGTAACTGGATAACCAGCACTGAAAACCGTCTTTATATTGGATGGTTCGGTGTTTTGATGATCCCTACCTTATTGACCGCAACTTCTGTATTTATTATTGCCTTCATTGCTGCTCCCCCAGTAGATATTGATGGTATTCGTGAACCTGTTTCTGGGTCTCTACTTTATGGAAACAATATTATTTCCGGTGCCATTATTCCTACTTCTGCAGCTATAGGTTTGCATTTTTACCCAATATGGGAAGCAGCATCCGTTGATGAATGGTTATACAATGGTGGTCCTTATGAGCTAATTGTTCTACACTTCTTACTTGGTGTAGCTTGTTACATGGGTCGTGAATGGGAACTTAGTTTCCGTCTGGGTATGCGCCCTTGGATTGCTGTTGCAT